>RDPX01000002.1:3236251-3294673 GCA_003991215.1 Morbakka virulenta | reverse complement strand
TTATATCTTGTTTACGTTTTTTAATGTTAACTTACAGGTCCACAGAGCTATGAAATAGAGAAATGACGTAATGGGATTATTTAAGCACAATGAAGATTTGAGGCACGCAGGACACTTTATTTGTAGACTATGGAATAATGATATCTGAAATTAATGTCATGTTCTACAACTCTACCAGTGTTGAGAGGAATAGAAGATTAAGCCCTTTGAATGGAGTCAAAACGTTACTACAGTGACAAAGGCGAATCTATTGACTACAATTGTTATTACTGTAGAATGAATACATCAATACAGTTCACATACAGGCAAAGCCCCCACCCCCATACACACACACACATATATATATATATATACATATATATAGATAGAGAGAGGGGGGAGGGAGAGAGAGGAGAGAGAGAGAGAGAGAGAGAGAGAGAGAGAGAGAGAGAGAGAGAGAGAGAGAGAGAGAAGGTCTTAGATTTGGTTATCAGTTGTACCGTGCTCAATACATAAATGCAGAGCGTGATAAGTAATAATACAATAAGAAGAAAAAGCTCAAAAGACTACACTTTCCATCTCAACAAGTCTGTTAAATCGCTTTAACCACTCTCAGAATAATTAAAACAACAAGGTTAAGAAAATCTTAAGCTATGCAGTATATTTTTGAACAGAAAATTTCATGGTTCACAAATACTCTTTCGAGAGTTTTAGGGCATTCTTTAGCTAAGCCATTATGCCAGTTTCTGTTATACCTGAATGTTAAAAATTAGACAACTTAATAATTGCGTAGGGCATTCTGACAATCTGGTACAAAAAAATTATATCGATTTTAACGTTTTAGACTTAGTCAATCACCAGGCAACGTCTAGTGGGTAGTTGAAGTTATAGAAAATAGTGAAATTTTTTTTTCCGAACTAAAACTGATTTTTGTTCTTGGAAAATAATATTAAAAATAGTGACTTTTCCTTATTAATCAAATACAGTTAATATTCCAGATAGCTATGAATTTTTCTGTATTTAATAGGGTTGAGCAACTGATAGGATTGGTATGTATTTGATTTTCTGATTAAGTGGAACTGGAAGTAGTAGTAGAAAGAAAGAAAAAAAACCTCTATCAGATAAATCTTGTTTTTGTGCTCTCTCGTACAATGAGTGGAAACAGAATTGGTAAAAATTACTGATCAAACTGAAAATAGTGGACAGAATTAGGGTCCTGTATATAGGATCCTTTGCTTGAGCTGGACGGGGTGAACCGGTCCAGTGGTGTCAATGTAAAATCCAGTACTACCCATGCTTGGCTACTGCAGGCTGATTACCTACAAAGGCTAAATGTACCAACCGTAGAAAGGCCAGGAGCACTCTTCACTCACTCAAAATAGCTCAAAAGTCAAAGCCCCCTTAAGCCAACCCAAGCTGAAACTTAACAGTATGAAAGTGAAATGCAAAAGCAAGGTATATTTGAAAAAGCGTAGTATTAGTTTAAGAAAGCTGGGAAGAATGAGAATGTAGGTATTGGGGAAGACGTCAAAGTAGATGGAGTAGATGTGGGAAAGGGAAATTAGTTTTCAAGACAAGATAAATTACGTTGTAGAATGTTTCCTTTGTGATGAAGGGAAGAGCGACAAATGTACTGATGTATTCGGTTTCAATCAATAAAGGAATAATTGCAGCAAGATTTAACTCAATATTTCAGAATGTAACCCTACTAGGGTAATACTTCAACAAAAGAGACTGAGTGAAAGGGAAAAGACGATTTTATTTAATTTATTTGTTAATGAAAATAATAGAACAAGTAAACGAGGATTACAGGTTAATAATAACAGAAAATATGGCTCAAAAAATAGGTAAAGTTTTAAAGGGAACTGATGAGGTCATGGGGAAGGAAAGCACTGTTCGAAGAAATTAGGATGGAGAAATATGATTTAATCTATCTTGATAAAACAGATTGTGCATAACAATAATCTTACATCAGGAATATGTTTTTATGCTATTGGTATCTCTATTTTTCATTGATTTCAAATTATTTACCGTTACTAAAATGAAAAGTAAATTAAATGTTGTACCATGAGTTTATTGTTTTGCTGGATCTTTAATGGTTAATGACTGTACTTTGTCTTCATATGACTATTAATAGTTTTCGTAGAGACGTAATTTATCACATGCAAACACAGTAAAAACGAATCCCGTAAGTAATTATTTTGAGTATCATTAATGCTATAATACTTGTTGACCAATGATATCTTTTTAAATTTTTAAAAAGGATAAAGCTTTCTGTTACAATGTTAAATTATATGGTTATTATTATGGTTAACTCTCTTCTTTACTTCTTGAGGTTCCTGTTGTTAACTCTTTAGCTGTTTTTAACTCTTTGCTGGTATAAAGTATTGCAACACTATTGCTGTTCTTTAGCTATGGCTACAACCATCTATGGCTGCCTTTGTAAAAGCTGCGTTTTGGTTGCTTAAAAGAGCAAGATCAATATTTTTTTCAAGAAAGTGTGTCTTGCCTACATTAAAATACCACTTGAAGACTAGGACAAAACCTATGTTGAAAGTTTGTGGTTGTTGACTCAAGAAAAGAACGGCAATCTCAGTTTTAGTGTGACGATGGTTTGGAACGAAGCAATCATTTTGAAAAGTGCTTTTTCTGCCTTGTTACTGTAAAAGGTTTCAACAGAATAACCAAATAGAATGAACTTAGTACTCAGACATCCCATCTGCCATTCGACCTCTTTTTAGCTGTGACTGAACATCTGTGCTTGTTTCAACGGAGCTGCCAGAGAGTGATGACAAAGATCTCAATTTTACTACTTCTATAAACAAAACTAATGAGTTTCTTTTAGCAATCTAAATGTGATAAACTTTCTCTATTTAGTCAGTTTGACTTGGAAGCTTTCTTCGGATACTTGTATTGGCCAAGCAATCTGCTGAACTATAGCCTTCCATGCAAAAGATGAAAGACTACCAAAGCGTGGTAAAAATGGATCTTTTTATCGTAACAAAAAGCAGAACTGAAGATGCATTTTAGTTAGGTGATAAGCTCGTTTATTGTAACAATATTAAAGGGCTTCTTCTCATTCTCCTCGTGATGAGGCTGCCTTTGTACGATTAAACTAAATGAAGACTTTTTATTGATTGTTCCAAATGGAATTTAAAATCTTTTCATTTCAGAACAGAAAATATATAGCTGGATCCCAAACGTCCAGTTAGTTATATCCAAAAAGAAATATGAAAGTACTAAAATAGTTTTAAAAAATGTTACAGTACCATCTTTGTGAATAGAAAATTGTGTAGTGGTGAATGATGAACTTTCTGTTAAGGGAATCTTGGAGTGCACACATAACAAACCTATTTCCTCTAGTACTAGGACAATAGAGATCTACTACGCAATTGGGAGAAGAATTATTGGCCTTCAAGAAAGAGGTTAAGGCCTGGTAACAAGGACATTATCAATTAACTTTAGGCTAATAGAAAAACATCGTTTGGCTGAGCAGACAAATAAACATATATCGAAAAAATATTCAGACGTGATAAAAGGTCAGCAATATAAAACATCCGAGCAAGATAAAAGGGCCCAATAACTCATATTTATTATAGAGCAGGCTTGTCAGTGTAGTCTTAGAAGGGGGATTGCGGAAAATTGAGCAAGAGACAGAAATATAGCATCACTGCTACAGGTTTTAAAAATTTCATATTTACTTATATATGGTGCATAACAAAATGTAATCCGCATGCCTTCCTGTTGATGTGGCCAAATTGTTTGTCATTAGACTATCATTCTCTGAAGTAATATCTTCGTAATCGTTTCCATCAGTGACATATTTTTTTCTCATAACCTTTCTAAATTCATCAAATATGCTTTTACCTTTGCTTTATTTTCTCATTACATTTATTATCTTATGAGATTAGGATATCTAAAAATCTGACCCTTTTGACTTCTTTTATCTTTCTTCTTTATCTTCTAATGATCACCTAGCCTTTATTATTTGACATCCCAGACGTATTTGTTTTTGTTTTTTCAGTGCTTTTAATATTGCATCCTTTACTGATCTTATTTCATAAAACTTTCAATTTCAGTGCTCTTATTCCTTGCTACTAAACATTTTTGTTCATTTGCAATTTATATATTCATCAGGAGCCACACATTAGAGTTCATAATTTTGAGAAAACAGTTTACTGGTGCAGTTGGTTACTGCTGCTTTCCAACGGAAAACAAGTATTTCCCGTATTTGCCTCTCGTCAAAATGAAATACCTTTGGTTGAAAAAACATATATTTTAATGGCAGACGTTCATCTTAAAATGTTCAGTACATGGTTAGCTTAATTGCTTAGTAGAAAACGGGATAACAACTATCCCTTCTTTCAATGACAATGGAAAAGAAAGTATATCCACAGCTAACTTCACATTTAGTAAATTCTTGATTTGTAAACACTTCAGAAGACTCAAATAAGAATTTATTTAAGCTGAGTGAAAGATGTGGTTGCAAAAATGATATGGTAAAGGATAGGTCCCATAGTTCTGGTGATAGAGCTTGTAACCTTAATAGCCATAGGTACTAGTTCATATCCAGTTCAGTGCAAATATATTTTTCACTTTTCTACAATGCGTGCTCCCCTCTTTTGGTTTAATTCAAATAACTTGTTTTCTAAAAAGTTTTGTGAATTGTCACCCGTCACTGGACCCAAATACAAGCCCATTACTATAGAAGATTGATAACATCAGACTTTTCAAAACTGAATTCAGATGGCTTTGTTGTCATACTGATCTATTAAACAGAGCTCTAAGTCTGAAAATAATGGTGACTCTATTGTGCCGGTACCGGCACCGGTATAATGAGTAAGTAATAACATGAGTAACTTATCTAAAGAAACATTCTTAGACTTTCTATACCCAGACAATACCTTAATGAATTCGTTGGATCTTGTAAGCAACTTATAAAAACAATTTACTGGTGGCTTCAAGTGTTCCTGTGTCTTACTTAAAAACAATTATTTTTTGTCACCTGCCTTTCACCAAAGAGACGGATCTCGTGCTCGTGATATAAAATTTCAATAAAATTGGTGTCAGCAAACACGTGTCAAAACACAAGATTACAATAGCACTAGGGGGTGGAGGCCTTCTAATTTATTCAAAAGGTCTGTCAGACCCCTTTTCCTTAATCAGTGTTCTGACGACAAAAACATAAGCAGCAAAACGTAAGACATGGGTCATATTGTCAACGATGTCCCCTTATTTGAGAAATCTACAATATCCTAATTCCTTTCATTAAAGATCCTTATAACTGATGCCAAAACTATAATACATTTATCTTATACTAACAAACCTTTTCACGAGGGAAGAGACCAAGCTTTTCTCTACTGCCTGTTCTTAACTACGTTTTTTCTTTTGGTACAACAAGAATACATTAATTCATGGGCGTTAAAAATACCCCAGAAACTTTATGATTTGCTCCTGAGAACAGATGAACATTTTTGGTGGGGAGAAATTATTTTTGAATGAGTGTTACATTTTCATGTTTGCATGTATTAGGAAGTTGATCAGTATAATATTTAGCTTGAGTTGTCCCTGGTTCTTAATATTTATATGCTGAAGGTTTGGATGTAATTTTCTCGTTTTCTCATTTCATTTTCTCGTACACAAGAAATACTCGTCTAAGGTTCCGGGAAAAGCAATTGTCTGCACATAGCCGGAAGCTGCGAAATCTATCCACAAAACACCACCAAAGTTATGTGATAGAGACACTGCTCTTGGGTCCAAAAATGCAGATTTAGACGGATTTAATCAGAGGGACATTTTAGTAGAATTGAATACTTTATTAAAAGTTGTAGAAAAATGGGGATAATAACATGGTAACTCAATTTATGTGAAATCTCTTTCGTACATTAAGAAAAACAAAAAGCAAAAGTCGTTCATGAAAATCTAAATGACTTCAAGAAAGGAGCTAAGTTGCCATTCCATTTGATAAAGATGTAAGAATTTGCATCATGAACGAAGAACTTCATAATCAGAAGTTAGACATGATAATTAGTCTGACACAGTTTTAGAAGGTGGATACAACAAGAAAGAACAATAAATATCGCGATTTCAAAAAATATCTTTTTAAATATATGAGAGGTAAAGAGCATATTGATGGCATATCTATTATGGCATATTTTTTAGCTATTGTTAGGTTTAGTTCACCGTATATATCAATGTTATAGCAACTAGAAATTTTCCATTGCAGTTTTTCCAAAACAAATAAAATTCTTACACAAAACTAATGCCCTCTAGCGTTCTATGAGGCCATAATTAGCAATACCATAGATGATATTTTCAAACATGATGGCATTGAATGTTTCTGGAAGGGATCCAATAGCAAGGACGTTTTAAGAAAATTATTTATGTACAATACAGGTGTAAGGTCACAAAAGAATAGGCTAGGGCAGTTTGAAAATGCAATGACCCTGCATTGTAGTAATGACCCTAAAAATTTGTTATTACCATCTTTCAAAGCACCAGTGAAAAAGTCCTCAAAAAACAAGTTGTGTATAAATTATTCTGTCCACGATGCTTTTAGTTCTATGTCGGTCAGACCAGTCGACGTTTTTAGACTAATTTTAAAGAGCACGTAAGAGCCTCAATACCTCTTTTGAAACATTTGAGATTGTGTGGTACGGAATTACAATTACAAGAAGTTAAGGTTTAGCTTCAACTTAAAAAGCATTGAGCTCTCGAAGCCCTTTAAATAAAAGACTTGAAACCAGATCTCAAGACAAAGAATGAGTATAGAAGTAGAGTCTTGCAAATAAAATCCAACTGGCTTGTTATTCATTAGTAATGAGTTTCTTGAGCCTGCATTTAACCATTTTTGCATTTACTTGTTTCCTTTTATAGGTGATTAAATGAATTAAGAACATTTGTGTTTTGAAAGTGTTTACTTAACTGCGTAATAGTTATGTGAGCTATTTTAGACCTAGTGATGGTAGTTATACTACCAAAACGTGTTGATGTGAACTTATCTTCACTAGAATTGAGTATAATTATAATCTACATTTCTCATTTGTTTTTTTTAAAGAATAACGTTTGAAAGGAAGTCTTACAAGGAAACTACAAAGAAAAAAAACAAAAACAACGAGTCAGCGAGCAGGTCTTAAGGTAAAGTAGCGACTTCAGTATAGAGTCTCTTTAGTATTTTTTTTCTATAAAATCAGATCACAAAATATTTGGTCAACCTGTTGTCGGAAAAGGTGGTCAACCTAATTTCTGTCGCCTCAAATGGCACGAGATACCGTTTTTCTTAGTTAAACTAACAACATTACAGAAATTGTTTATTTCTGATCCTGATTTAAGATAGCCTTAAGAAAAACTTCTAACACATCCATGCAAATTGTACTTTACTTTCATGGAAGCTGCTATTTGTGTAAGCAAAACAATCTATTTATTTATTTAATTACTTGTTTATTCATCTCGGTACATATTTGAGGGTCAATGAGGTGTTGCGGTTTTTTTTAAGTCAAGGTCAACTTCTATCTTCTAGATTTGTCTTTTATTCTATATTTTCCCTTGTTTTTCTTCACAGTTTCGTGTACCTAGTGGTTTTATGCCTTGCATTGCTCTTAACCAGGGAAAAAATCAATGTGTCTGATAGATTTGTAGCAATAGCTTTACAGTTCTTTATGTTATTACACAAAATAATGACATATTTGTATTAATAGTATGATTTTTTTGTTTTATTTGAAACATATTGATGGTTTTTTAATCATAACATTTTCTTTTCCAGCATACATGAAATAAAAAAGTGTCTGTCGAAAAGAGTACGAACTGTACCAAATCTGTGTCCAATTTCTATTTTGCTTCAAACTATACATTAAAATTCATTCTAGAATGGGACAGAGGTAAGCAGAACAACAAGAGAATCTCTAAAGCCTTGACGAAACATATCATCAATTTCTTAGAAACGATCTATTAAGCAAATATTATCTGCTACCATTTCACTTTTTGCCTTGTTGTTAGAAGGAGATTGATTGTCAGATACCAACTTATTTTTGCTTTATACAAAGCTTTTAGTCTTATCTTGACAGAAAAACTTGATTTTGCTGTGTCCAACTAAGCTTCATAAGGCTGCAAAGTTTTGCGATTGATTTAAAGATAAGATGAAAGTGACCGCTTCAAAGTATTACAGGTTATTTTCTTATTCTTTTGCTAAAACATAATCTTAATTTATGTCAAATCTCAAAAGTGTTCAGATAACTCTCAAAAGTACTTTTAATTTTAACTTGGTTAGATTACGTATTCCTCTTTTACAATATTTGTAGAATGCCAATTTCAACTTCTTGGTATTTAAGTGTGAAACATAGTTCTCACTGATGTAAATAATTCTGGTTCAGCCCAGTTTTTATCGCGTTAAGTCAAAATAGAGAAAAGCTGTTCGAATCGCATAGGTGAATAGCTTTCAACTGAAGCAATATTTTTATCAATATCAGTGTTACCCAGAAAATCAACATGAATCGCTATCATGCATCGTTCTCTCATCTTCCCCGCTATTTTGTTCATTTTGAGGTACACAAATTTTTTGGAATAATTTTTTTCAAATCCTGCTGAGACTTTTGTATGTAATAGCTGTCCGACATAAGTTATATATTTCTAAAAAAACCCGTCATGATTAGATACTCTATCAGAACAGAATAAACATGAAGTAACATAGAGAGATATAAAAATGTTTGTAGATGATAGTAGACGGGAACATTTGGATTAGAAAGTCAAGGAAAATTTGCAATAGTTTTCAATAAAAAATTATGACCCAACTGTACCTTCCTTACCAGAAGAGTGAGGTATAAAGAAATATATTATTTTCCACCTTCTTTCGGAATTAAAGCTTTCCACAATAACAATTTTAACTAGTGCACCACTTAGAGGGTGCATTCCTATGCCAAGCAGCTTATCTTCTTCAATATAAGGACCTTTGCTCAATATTGTGATCCTGCATTCATTTGAATAAAAAAAATTAATTCTTTATTATATCATTATAATGTTTCCAGTATCATACTCTTTTGTTATAATTTGTACTGCATCATCAAGATTATCATCTTGATTTCCCATGTGCCCTCGTTGGATATGTCTTCTGGCTCTTCAAAATAAGCTCGGGAATATTTTTTCCATTTTGGTCATTATTTTAGTTATTTTAGTTTTCTGTTAGAAATAATATCTTTTAAAGATATTTTTTCTACTAGAAGCAAATCTTTGGATTCGTTTTGTCTTCAACTCTGGTTTCATATTTTTAACTCTTTATTGATGGAGATACTCCTTGTCCATGGTGTCCAGAAATCCTAGACTTTTGTGCAAAACAGATAGTTTTTAATGATGTTTGATAAAGTGTGTGCAATCTTGCTTGCTACACCAGAATTTCTTGTGGTATTAAGGTTCTCTAAAAGATTTCATCAAACTACGTTCATAACCTTTAGTTATTTTGGACAGAAACAAACAAGTAGACAAACAGACAGACAGACAAACAAGCAGCTAGGAGGAGCAGTGGTTAAATGGTTAATCTAACTACACCGTTACCAAGAATTTCGAATTTGGAAATTCACAAAAGAAAAAGCCACAGGTTGGCGTCAGGAAGAGCAACCGGCCAAGAAATTCCTCACTGCCAAACCCAAGTCCCTAGGAAGGGCACCATCTCAGCCCAATTAATGGGGGGAAATGACGTTAAAACAAAAAAAGGACTATCGATACTACCTAGTACTTTCAATTTAAGTATTACAGTAATTTTAAAAAATAAACAATAACAATAGTAATTTTAATGATATTCATTACTTTTAATATCTCTTCCAAAGAGGTTATGTCTTCACCTGAATTTTAACGTTTGTTAGTCCATTTGTCCATGTGTCCGTTTATCCCTTTGTGTGTTTGTCTGTTTGACTGTGTAGTCCTTCTTAGGAGGAATAAATTGGAGACCTTCGTAATAGTAATATTACTAACACTCACTTCATTCTATAAACCAAATCAAGGTTTCATAGGAATAGTTTGAAATATAACATTGTTTTCACACATATTATGCAATAAGATATAAGGAAAAATTATGTATTATATATATTCCAGATTTATATGACAGCTCTAATCAAACGAATTGCCTTAGCTACTCGGCAGATCTTTAATAGGCAGGCGGTATTAATAATGTCAGGACTTGAGTCTGACTCTCTACATGAGGATGTAAATTCGAGATGGGATATTTCTAGCTCTACATAGACCGTGGTAAAACTCTTTAGCTTTCAATAATTTCAGAGATTTTTGTTCCAATTTTTCTTACGTGAAAGTTTTTCTGCATTCTAACTCTCCTTATAAAGGGTCTTGGTAGCATTCAGCCCTTTCTCTTAGTTAGTAAAATGTGTGTTACGCTGGATGGAAATACGTTAATGAGTATACAACTAATGCTGGGGTTCCTCAAAGTGCTACTCTCGACTCTTCCTTCTTCACATCAATTATCTTCCTGGTAACTTACGTTAGTAACACTACCTTGTACCCTGGCATTGGGCACATGGAACAAATTATAAGTTTGAGGGACTGACTTTCATCATGTCAGAGGTATTGGGGAACAGGGTGGTTGGTTTCTTTCAAAGCAGCAAAAACGCAAATCGTGTCATTCGATAAAAAATTGAGTCCTTATCCCCCTCCAATATTTATGGAAAATTATTCTGATATTAACCGCGGTGAGATTGCTTCTCCTCTTGAGGAATGCTCATCAGTGACGCTGTTCGGTTTGTCATTTTCTCTAAATATTTTTTAAGTCTCGTATTTAATCTGTTGTAAAGTCTGCATCAAAAAATTTCTTCTTTGTATCGAGCTAGGAAGTAGTTTACACTTAAGGCCGTTTTGTATTTTTATGTCTACTTTTAGCCTGTGTATAGAGTACGCTTGCCACATTTGAACAGGTACTTCTTCATCTCATCTGGATGTTCTTGGTAGAGTTCAGAGATGCGTGTGCAAGTTAGTGGACCCCAAAACAAAATGTGGCTTTCTTAGTCTTTTTAGTAGGTTTTACAAAGGGACGTATTCTAATAAGCTCTCCTCGCTGGTACCAACTCAGTTTGCTGCTCCTCGTTTGGCCCGCCTCTCTTAGTCTCTGCAATGAATAAAGACACAAAGATTGCCGTAAAAACTAGGCTTTACTGAGCTATCAATGGATGCTACATCATGAGTTTACAAAATGGCGGTTGATACAGTGAAACCGCTGACCTAAATACAAATCACAACAGGAAGTCCAACAGACCAAATTAGAAGTTCAGAGTTCTTGGCAAATCATAGTTCATAATAAATCATAGTTCATAACAATAGTTCATAATAATAAATTATAGTTCATAACATTCACCCCATTCTTTAAAGATTGAGTCTATCCACAGGACGATGGACACGCTCAGAACGACGCAAGGGTTGGGAGTCAACCAGGTTGCCTGGTGAGCTTGTTGTAGGAGTTGAAGGAAGAACATCATCACTAGCTCCTGACTCTGTTAGAGGTGGGTCTTGTGTTAAGTGACTGTCTCTGCTGATTGTGTCACTTTGCTGAGGTACCCTCGACTGAGCACAGGGTGCAAGATGCTTCGTCGACACCGTTGTCTCCCTTCCATCTGGGTACCGAACATGAGCATAGTGAGGGTTTGCCTGGAGGAGTTCCACTTCTTCTACCAAGGGGTCAAACTTACTTGAGCGGACGTGCTGTTTAAGGAATATAGGCCCCGGAGATGTTAACCATGAGGGTACAGAAGTGCCAGAAGAAGATTTTCTTGGAAAACCAAGGAAACGATCATGAGGGGTTTCATTGGTTGCTGTACACAACAGTGAGCGGATTGAGTGAAGAACATCTGGGAGAACATCTTGCCAGTGCTTTATGGGTAGACTTCTAGACTTCAGACATGTAGTTATTGCCTGCCAAACAGTCCCATTATACCTTTCGATTTGGCCATTTCCTGTAGGATTATAACTGGTAGTTCGGCTGGTGGCAATTCCTCTCTCTGTCAGGAAGGTTTGTAGCTCCCGACTCATGAAAGCTGAACCACGATCTGAGTGAACATATGCTGGCATTCCGAAAATGGAGAAAAGTGAAGTCAAACATCTGATTACTGTCAGGGTTGACACATCAGCACAAGGGAAAACAAAAGGGAATCTGGAAAACTCATCAACAATGTTCAAGAAATATTTGTTCTTGTTAGTGGTTGGTAATGGTCCTTTGAAGTCAACGTTAAGCCTTTCGAAGGGTTGTGTAGCCTTTATAAGAGGTACTTTTGGCGGCCGATGAAACTGAGGTTTGCATTCATTGCAGATTGCACAGGAATTAGTAATTTGCTTTACTTCCTCGAGGGAGTACGGAAGATTCTTTGATCGAACAAAATGCCACATTCTGGTGATGCCTGGGTGGCAGAGGGCATCATGTAGGTTGCGTAGTGCAGATTCCTGAGACTGAGAGGCAGCACATGTAGCTCTAGAGAAAATGTCAGCAGGAATGTTATCCTTGCCTGGACGGTAAACTATGTCGAAGCTATAGCATGAAAGTTCAAGTTTCCATCTCATGATTTTATCATTCTTAATCTTGCCCTTGTGCTGCTTGTCAAACATATAAGACACTGACTTTTGATCAGTCTTTAGTGTGAAATGCCTTCCAGTGAGTAAGTGCCTCCAATGTCGTACGGACTCCACAATAGCTTGTGCCTCCTTCTCTATAGCTGCATGCTTGAGCTCGCTGCCTTGAAGGGTTCTTGAAAAGAAGGCTACTGGACGACCTTGCTGGCTAAGTGTGGCAGCCAGGGCGACATCCGAGGCATCTGTTTCTACCTCAAAGGGAAGATCCTCATTGATAGATGTAATTACAGCTTCTTCTATAGTGCTCTTTATGCTTTCGAATGCTTCTACTGCCTGCAGGCTCAGCGGGAATGACTTGCAGGAAGTTATGGGCTTGATGCGATCAGAATAGGCAGGGATCCATTGTGAGTAGTATGAAAATAGTCCCAAGCACCTGTTTAAGGTCTTTGAGTCATGTGGTACAGGAAGCTCACGCAATGGTCTGAGGCGTTCAGGATCGGGACGGATAGTGCCATACTCAATAACATATCCAAGAATAGGTAGACATTGGGTTGAAAAGACACTTTTATCATTGTTGTACGTAATGTTCTTTCGCTGAGCAGCCTCAAGAAACAACTTTAGATTAGCATCATGGTCCTCTTGATCTTTACCACAAATGGTGATGTTATCTAGATATGGGAAGACAGCTTTAAGGTTCTCCTCTTGGACAAATTTCATCATTTCTCGCTGAAAGCAGGCCACCCCATTTGTGACTCCAAATGGAAGACGAGTGAACTGATATAGGCAGTTGCAGGCCTCGAATGCTGTATAGGGCTTGTCATCCTCCTTGAGGGGAACTTGATGGTAGGCGCTGCGTAAGTCAATCGTGCTGAAAACTCTGTACTGGGCGATATGGTTGACTAGGTCACTTATCCTTGGCAAAGGGAATGCATCGAGGAAAGTAAACTTGTTGATAGTTTGGGAATAATCAATAGCCAACCTCTTCTTGTGGTTTTCATCTTTTGTGACGACCACTTGAGCACGCCAAGGGGAAATACTTGGCTCAATAATACCTTCTTGAAGTAATCGTTTAACTTCCTTGTCAATGAAGTCTAAGTCCTCTTGACTGTAACGACGGGACTTGGTAGCGATTGGGTGGCAGTCTGGTGACAGATTGGCAAATGGTTCTGGTGCATCAATCTTTAAAGTTGTAAGGTTACAAACAGTCAAAGGTGGTTTGGGTCCACCGTAATTGAAGATAATACTTTCATGCTGTGTCTGGAAATCCAGTCCCAGGATAAGACCAGCACAAAGTCCAGGTAACACAGATAGACGAAAATTCTTGTACATATACCCTTGGTAGGTGAGATCAACGACACAGAAGCCTTGAACTTGGGTCGAAAATCCGGTGGAAGCCATAGATACTGTACCCGAGCAAGGATGGAGGGGTATAGACACTGATTCTACTAGACATGGAGCGATAAAACTTTCACTGCTTCCACTGTCAAAAAGAGCTTCCACAGGGTGATCATTCACAGTTACTGTCGCAGAGGATTTTACTAGTGATTCTGGAGCTTTTGGGTAAGTAGATGCAAGTATTACTGAAGTGGTAGCAGCAGAAAGCCTTTGAGATTTTCCTCGACACACCTTTGCATAATGCCCTTTCTTTTGGCAGTTGTTGCAAGTAGCTTCACGCGCAGGACACCGTGAACGAGGGTGCTTGCTGTTTCCACAAAAGAAACACTTCTGATCTTCAGATCGAGCAGCAGCAGATATGCAGTGGTCAGGACTTGTGTCTGGTCGTGGAACTACATGAGTTGTAGGCATAGCTGCATTAAAGGAAGGTTGAGGAGTAGCATATGATTCAGAGCTTCGCATGGCCGACTCCAGTGCACGAGCTTGATCAAACATGACCTTTAAAGTAAGCGTTGTATTTTCCAAAAGTCGTTGGCGGATGGCGTTGGATTGAAGGCCAGTTATGAATGCATCACGAATACTTTCCTCACAGTAGGCAGCCGCAGTAACAGTTTTAAAGTTGCAGTCTTTACTGAGGGTTTTTAGAGCTAACAAATATTCGTCTAATGTTTCTCCGGGTTGTTGTCGACGAGTGGCCAACAAGTGGCGAGCGTAGATTTCGTTCGTCGGCTTTATAAACAAATTATTAAGTATTTCCATGGCTTGGTCATATGAAGCTGATTCCTCAATGTGTTGAAAGATTTCCGGTGATACAAAGTTTGTTAAATCTTGAAGTTTATCGAGGCCCTCGTCTCGTAAAACTGAAATAAAATTGTCGAAAGTTCGGCGCCAATGGAGCCATTCTTTGTTCGCTGAAACACTGTCAGGTTTCGTCTCTAAACGCTCTGGCCGTAAGACTTTATCCATAATATATGATATGTGATATATGATAATGATAGCTCAGTAAATTGCAATGAATAAAGACACAAAGATTGCCGTAAAAACTAGGCTTTACTGAGCTATCAATGGATGCTACATCATGAGTTTACAAAATGGCGGTTGATACAGTGAAACCGCTGACCTAAATACAAATCACAACAGGAAGTCCAACAGACCAAATTAGAAGTTCAGAGTTCTTGGCAAATCATAGTTCATAATAAATCATAGTTCATAACAATAGTTCATAATAATAAATTATAATTCATAACAGTCTCTTCATCCTTAAGCAGTTGCAGCTCCTCCCTGTAATAAGTCTCTGTATGAATATAGTTTCTTTCCTCGGGCATCTTGGTTGTGAAACTTTTTGGCTTCTAAGTGATCTCCTCTGGCATATGACTTGAATGTTCTTAAGTGTAGGGTCAACACTTATTTTCTGACCATGTAAACTACTACTACGTTTAACATGATTTTTCTAAACTTTATTTATTGGAACAAATAGCTTCATAAAGCAACCTAGGTTTTGCTAAGCAAAAAATTTATGAGAATTGTTCCCTCGTTCTATTATTTTGAAATGAAGAGAAAGAACAGCTCACACAAGTTATAAATGACGTCTTTAGACTTTCGTTACTTTTCCAGGATACGATGTTGCTTTGTTTAAAATTAAATCGTTTAGGATACAGAGATGAATGTTACAAAGAAAGCTATTGTTATAAGAGATTGAGAGAATACTCCAATTACTTTTAATTTAACGTCATTTTCCCCAGTAACTGGGCACAAATAATACTCTTAAGAAGGATTTTCTTGTGGCATTGTGAAATTCCTTAGCCAGATGCCCTTCTTAACTGCAACCAACTGCTTTTTTGTGAAGTTCCAAATTTCTTGCTCTGGAAATCGCACCAGAAGCCTCTTTGTTACAGTGCAATCGCACTAACCATTAAGTCATGGCTGTTTCTGGATCAAAACAACTGACAAGAAAGATGTAATTAAATTTATAATATCCTTTAAAAAGTAAAGAAATGTCTTCAACACTTCTGGAAACGGAAGAAAAAAGTTGGTTATTAAATAAACGTTAAACTAACAGATAACATAGTATAATATAAAAAATTTGTCTGACTATAGTTTGTCCATGAAAAAAGTATGTTTCAGTCAGGATCAACCAAATATTTTATGTAACTGAAAACTGTTCCTATTGAGTTGAATATAATATGCTTGCCATGTTAAATAATACAAAATGCCATGATAATTTCGTAAAGTTAAAAAACACCTAGAAGAGGACTGAAGTTTACATTTATTAAACATTTTAAAAGATCCTGGGTAAGCACGACTATACACACAGTAATGGCAGGCTTACAGCTCGTTGTACAGTTAATAAACTTGACCACATATTTATTTCCAATACCTTTACAAATAAAAGTGTTACACAATTTATGTAAATAAGAATGAAATACAGAAAATTCAGATGGCAGAACAAGAAGGTTTAAAAAGTATAAACCATAGTTAGAAACCATTGCGGCTTCTTCTTCTTCATATCGAGTCACCACGTATCATCAGATGATCCCAGTCCAGTGTTGGATGCATTATCTGGCACTTGGGGTTAGATCAGCTATGTCCTCGTGGGTGCAGGATGTGGGGAGGAGTGGGCAGACAAGGAGATGCTGCATGGTCTGAACCTCTCCACACTGGCAATAGATGACGTCATCCTCATTAAACCCCCACTTTGTCAGGTTTGTTTTGCATCGGCCGACAGCAGTTCTCAATGCAATTGCTGCAAGACCAGAGTGGCTGATATACCTTCTTAATAACATACTTGTGCTGCAGAAACTCATACCTTTGGATGTTCAAGTAGAGCTTGCTCTTGTTCTTTTCAATTTGTAGTTCGTACTTGTTTTGCAGCAAGGTACTTTTTCAACCAACCTAGAAAGCCTTTCTGTTAATCAAGCTTTTGCAAATGATTTCCCAAACCAGGTGCCAAGATTGGCACTGAACTCTTCTTCTTTTATCAGCTGTGTATTCGTTCTGATTTTAGCTGACTATTCAAGTCCTTTTTATTGCAGAAATAACTTTTCTAATCTTCTCTTGCATGTATTTTCGTGTGTGTTAGGATCCTGACTTTCTTTCAGAAAAAATAAACATCTTGATCACTTTTTTTAAACTTTTCTTGACGGCCAAGGTCTCAGAATTGTGAAAAAAGGGAACATTTCCTAGACTTTCCGGAAAGAAGAGAGTTTTCTTCCAGAAAATTTCCTAGAAGTAAGACAAATCAAACAAACATAATTGTTCTTCCCTGTTTTTAGCTCAGAACTGTTCATATCTGTGTTAATAGTTGTCTTAGAAAAGTTAAATGAAGAGATATCCAACTTCATGAGAGCTCCACATTCATTTATTGTTTAAGAATCTCATAGTGCATGACGCTCACCTTCTATCATTCAATACACTCCTCCTGTCTTTTTTTTTCGCAGAACTGTCATTTTTTTCTCAATAACTACCCCTGTTTTGGGCACGTTGATGTCTTCTCTGAAGGAATCTGCACTTCAACTAATTTTAGCAGTTTAAACTGACAAGCAACATTTTATGGCACTTCTGAATATTAATCGATTTTACTGAAATTTTGCTTGTTACCCTCTCCGGTAAAAGGTTATACGGTAATTGGAGTATTTTACTAAAGTTTTCTCCCCATTTATTTTTCGACCAACCTTACTCTTGCATAAGCGGATTCGGGTTCCCGGTGAGCTCATTATGTATNCATGACGCTCACCTTCTATCATTCTATACACGGCATTTTTTTCTCAATTATTACCCCTGTTTGGGGCACGTTGATGTCTTCTCTGAAGGAATCTGCACTTCAACTAATTTTAGCAGTTTAAACTGACAAGCAACATTTTATGGCACTTCTGAATATTAATCGATTTTACTGAAATTTTGCTTGTTACCCTCTCCGGCAAAAGGTTATACGGTAATTGGAGTATTTTACTAAAGTTTTCTTCCCATTTATTTTTCGACCAACCTTACTCTTGCATAAGCGGATTCGGGTTCCCGGTGAGCTCATTATGTATTTTCGAAATGGCGAGTTCCCTAGTCTTTCTCTTCGAAGGTTTTATTTACTAGTGTGCAAAACCTTTTTCACAAATAATTTAATAACTTTTTAGGCTCAAAAATACCAACGTTCTAAAGAATATTATGCCTTATTAACTTACTTACTTACTTACTTACTTACTTACTTACTTACTTACTTAATCCTCTCTGGGGCGTCTGACACTTAGGGTGACAGAGAGGGCTATCTACCTTGTTCTGTCTGCTTCTGGTTTAGAAGCGATCTGTGACAGTCCTCTGCTTTTCAGATCTTTGGTAACCATTCCTTGCCTTGTCATTTGGTCACCCTGGTCTTTTTTTATCCTGTGGTGTCCAATGTAGGGCTCCTTTGGGGGTACGAGTCAGGTGACATGTGGCAGAAGTATCCAAGCGATTTTCATTTGGATGCCTGGAGAGTTGCTTGTGGTGTAACTATTCCTGCTCTATTCCTGAGCCCTTTTTTAGAGATGGTATTTTGTTGGTATTTTTACTCCAAAGAGTTGCCACAGGCACTTGATCTGAAACACCTCCAATTTCAGTTCTATGATAACAAATAGTTATGCAACATTCGTAGCTGTACAGGAGAAGGGTGAGAGCACTGCTCCTGAAGACCTTGATCTTTGTGTGATTTCGGTTGATCTCGAGATGAGCTTGAGCATAGCAAAGACAAGATTGGTCTTGTTGCTCCTCTTTTTGATTTCTGAAAATGCTCTCTCCATCTTTTAAATTTGGCAATTTGGTACGTTCTTTTATGACTGGAGTTCCATCCACAGCTTTCAGTGGGGTATCTTGGCTCGCCCCGTCTCAATAACATTTGCATGTTATTTTAACACAAAATTGTACATTCAGCGTAACTATTGCGAATCAAGACAGTTTAGGAAAAATGATGGTAAAGGGTTAGTAGGTTTTTAGTCCATTAAAAACTAAAATTTTTCTCATTTTGCCATTAATATTTTTCTCTGCATCGGTATTTCAGCGTATTAGCTATTTTCTATTGGATTCGAAGCTAATGACCTTTACTTGTTTATCTTCCATAAAAAGCATAACCTGCTTCCAGCCTTTACTCCTACCTTCTTGCATTAATATAGCTGTCAGACATTACTTCTTCCTATTTTAATACCGATATTTCGAATTTCGAACTCCATCTAGAACTAAGGGATACTGAAAAGGTAGCAGATTGTACTGATAATTACTGAACTACCACACAATGACAAGCATACCCATGCAAATTTACTTTTTTATTCCAAAAAAAGGTTACCAATTTTATATCTGCCATTGCCATTGCATCGACTAGCTTGTTGAACTATATAAATACATATATATATACATATCTGTACATATATATGTATACATATATGTATATATATATATACATATCTGCACATATATATGTATACATATATGTATATATACATATCTGTACATATATATATGTATACCTATATGTATATATATCACAACCTCTGAAGTTCTCGCTTTGGTGAAATTTAACTCTGCATAGCCACTCTCTTTCTCTTATTATCCAAGGCTCTTGTAGATGAACGAGATTATTTCTCTAAATAAAGAAATAATTTTATTTGTAAAAAGCGAAGCCCTTGGTCGATAGTTTATACTCTCGTGAGTCATTTATTTATTAAGACAACTCTTGTTCGTAAGACCTGGACCTGACTCTACATGAGTTTTTTGCTAAACAAAAAAATTAATAAACATGATGAGTTATCATCAGTACTTTTCACTTGATTAAAATGATTTTGTCAAAGTGTGTTAAAAACACCGAGTTCAGAAACAGTCATCGATCATTTAAAATTGAAAATTTATTAGAAAACCTTGTGGCTGTTTATCACTGCATAGTTTCGAAAGAAAGATGTTTGATGGTAAGGTGAACCATCGTGCAAGTTAAAATGTGAGTATTGTATTGTAGTCCTGTTACCTTCTCTGACTAAACTATCGTGTGTCTGCATAATACTTAACAATAAATTTCAATAAAAATATGCTCTTGTGAGGTAGAAGGTAAATAATTTATTACTGTTACAGACATCAAAATTATAACGCAGTTCCTCGTTTTACTTAAAAGGGTATTTTTGTTGTATGTGAAAGCTCAGTACATTTGGAGGGTAAAGCTTAACATTTATTGTACACACATATAAAATGATACATTATTGCTGAATAAAAAATAAAATTTTAAGTGTGTTATTCCTCTCATCTTTACTGATTTATCAATAAGCACGACAAAATATGGTAAATGTCTAAGTAAAATGACTAATAAGTATTTTATTCTTATTAGTTAATTATATGTTACTCTAAATAGTATATTAAAGGTATTACAATAACACAATTATATTCATAATAATTTCCTCTTTTTATATCATCCTTATCCGTGCACAATTTCTGTAGCTTTGAAATTGTTATCTTCCTGCTTCGGTCCATTTTGCAATTGACGATATCTAGCGAAAGACCAAAAGCAATGTGATTTCAATGTGAAGCTAACATTTATTTGATCAATTTGTCGTTGAATTGTCAAAACACTCCTATTGTTCTAGTTATTTAGCTTTCTCACTGTCTCACGTATTTGATAAATGAAATCAGAATTGAATTATCAAAACGCTATCATAACCAATATGCATATGACTAACAGAGGTCAAAGAATAGACATTGAAATGAGTAAAACAGTCCAAAAGGTGCTCTGGTATTTCTTTTTTATTCGATTTTCTCAAAATAATGTAATTTGCCTATGATGGTAATCTTTCTCCTCTGCTGGGTTCTTATCGTAATCAACGAAACTTTATCTGTAGGTTTGATAATACCAAAGATTAAAAACAATATCGAGGCTCCAAACTTATCGCAGAACAAGTTAGGAAAGTAAATCATATGAAAACAAAGTACCCTTTTTGCCAATTGTAGATGATAAGGCCGTCTGTCCATATGGGTCACATTCAGTCGTCTTATCCGGTGAAGATTGTAAGGGAAGATAATATGCCAGTTCACTTTAGACACAAAAACGCTGTGAATGTCTGTGTAATTTCAATGCTTTCTCCTGTTGGCCGGCATGACAACTGTAAAATGTTCAGTCAGAAATGAGTTTTAGCGCAACACATCTTATCAACCACTTATCAGCGGTAGATTTCGTGCGGTGGGTGAGTAGAAAAGACGTTTTAAGGTAGGGTAAGCATAGGTAACTCTTCAGAAAATCTTGAATATTTGGTAAGTAGGCTTAGAAAAATCTCACACAATTTGTTAAAGGCTGTTAGGTTCCTACCTTCTTTAAACCGCAGGTTGTGGTGATAGCTTATCAATCACTATGGAATAATACCTGAACTTTAGAAATATAATGTTGTAATCCTCTTTCGTGTAACCCGAAGATGTTGTGTTTAATATTGACTGAAGACATATTTTTTAGCCTCATAACAAAAAAGGAAACCTTTATTTTACTTTTTCTCCCTGTTTTTCCCCTCACCCACTCTCACACTGACATTAGTGACCATGTAATAATCATTCTAAATTCATTGAATTGAAAGATTTGTCACCTTTCTAAGAAAAAAATTCGATTTATTTCATTCTTCCAAATAGTTTTAAAGCCGTCATAAATGCAAATCATATTTACATGGTCAGCGGGCACGTACAAATATTACTATAATCAGTAAATATATGTATATATATAATATGTAATATATAATATATAATATATAATATATAATATATAATATATAATATATAATATATAATATATAATATATAATATATAATATATAATATATAATATATAATATATAATATATAATATATAATATATAATATATAATATATAATATATAATATATAATTTATATTATATATAATTTATATTACATATTTTATATATAATATATATTATATATATATTATATATACATCTATATACACAAAAATTATGCAAGCAAATCGTTATTGCTAGCAGTTATTAACTGATGCTTAACCTTGCCTTACTTTTTGATTAGTTTAACTAAACATGAAGCTCTGTATGCAAATAGGTGTGAAATAATACAAATAAAAGAAAGTAAAAGTGTAAATGAGTGTCGTTTCTGTTTTTTAAGTTTGTAGGAGAACTATTATTAGATAACATTTGGAAATGACACAATCTTGGATGTAAGTATCTTCTCTTTTCTCCTACATTTATCTTAGTTTATATATGCAGGAACATTTTAAAAGTCTTTGGGAACAATTGAGAATGTGTACATGAAAGAAGGGCAAATGAGACACTAAAATAAAGATAAGTGCAATTTTTGGTCATTTTTTGTAATCCTGTAAATATCACAATCTCTTAATTTGTATTCTTTTAATATGATTAACAAGTGATAACACCAACAAGTTTATACTACCACCTACTTTAAACAATTTGAGTCAACCTATGGAGACCATGAAAGTAACTTTTAAGTTAGTAACATTGATCAAAATGGATTTTTTTCAAGCCATGCCCATTTGAAAAAACTTACTGGCAGAATTTTCTGCAATTAAGAATTTAGGACTTAATTATAGGTCAATTGAAATTCTTAGTTTTATACCATTTACAGTGTTCAAGGATTTTATACTTAACTTTGAAACTATAAGACCTGAGTTGTAATAAATGCAACCTGAGTTCAAAGAGTTATCAGAGGTATCAATAACTCCCAAGTTACTTCGGAATTTCAAGCCTTCTCTTTTTACGACATTGATTTATATTTTTTATTTAAAACAAATTGATCCAGACGTACCGATGCTTTCTGCGGTTTGAAATCAAGGTTCTTTTTTCCCTTCCAACTTTCAATACTGAAATTTTGGATCCTGGTTGCTGCCCCGAAGACCTTTAGCTTAATATTGGTGTTATAGAGAAAATAAGCATTTCAAAATGCTTAATAAGCAACAACGAAGTTATATTTCACCATAGATTTTAAATAAATTACTTGCGCAGTGTTAATGATCTTTCTTCCTGCTCTAACATACCTTTGAACAATCTTTAAATCTAGTTTCAATCTTTCGTTACAATAACAGTTGCCTATCTTTTCCCGCCAGCCGATTATCTTAAATGCATCTTTTGCAAAAGTTGGCACCTTTTCTTTCTTGATAATCTATAGCTGAAAACATCTGAAGCATGTAGGATTGACAACAATATGCCTCTATATTCCTCAGTTTTGTCTGCGACGGAAAGTAGGAGATGATACCTCAGGAAAATTAGTATTCCTGCAATGCCCTGTACAGGCGAACAGCACCTGCTTCTGGTGGCCTCGTCCACTCTTTTAGGCGAAGGGGAAATTGGCAAATTGAATTTACCGAAATACCTAATAACGTATTTAATGATTTGGACTTTTTTTAGACTGGGGCACAACATCCCAACACCATAAATAATAACTACCATACGCGACGTTCTGCAAACTTGATAACTACAATTTTTAAGAGCCTATCTGAACTTTTACCAGAAACAACATTGACTAACCTAGTCGCTTTTCTTTGAGAAGAGTATAAAGCAGTTTATCAAAAATTATAATAGATTGAATATTCTTGATAAACCCATGACTGAGGCTGTAAAGGAAAGAGCTACTGAAGGCCGTCAAACCTTGTGAGTTTAAACACTAGCAACAGAGGGACATATAACCCTACTTTGAAGAGCTTTCAGTGATAAAAATATATGCAGGTGATTACGTACAAGTGGATAGATTCCCTATAACATTTTCCAATGGTAACTAGCTGGGATGAGCGTTGAAACAGTTCCTAAGGAAATCGATGAGGCTAGGTAAGCGTTAACCCATAAAAAGAGAAATTTTCAAGACAATGAATACTCAGTATCCATAATTATTTCGGAAAAAATGGCAAAAGCCTTTTATCTTGATGAATTTGATACCAAGCATGCAGATAAAAACACGCACGCTAGAATATACTTATTTGTCAAACCTCGCTTTGGCTAAAAGAATAGTTGCCAATACACTACACAATACATTCTTTGACAGTATGAAACATATCAACCAGGTAAAGATCACTTTTTCTCGACATAATAATTTTCTCTTGGAATAAAATCTAATTGGACTAAGCAAAAGTTGAGACAAAGCAAAGGCTTGACCATGTTGCAGAGGACGCTTTGTCACAAAAATGAAAATCTCTGTAACAACAGCTGTATGGATATCGATTGATAAAACTCGAGATATATTGTTTGCGTACATTGGTGGGACCATTTCACCGAGTGTCTGAAATTGACTGTGTGATGAGTCATTTGTTAATCGAAAAGGGTTGTTGTGACGATTCCAGCCTGCTTCTCAAGGATTAAATTGTGCTTTCACATACAGTTTCTGAACAAGCACCAGACAATGAGAAAGAATATAACAATGTACTCCACAGTATAGACAGCTTAATAGATTATCAGCTAAGTAAATGATTACTCTGTGCACAAGCTTATCTTAATCGTGAAAAATATTTCAGAAGTATTTAGCGAGCTACCTTGATGAAGACAAAGTAAGGAATTCAAACGATCTCATTGCACCTCACTGTCTCATTACCTTTACTCGCCTGTGAGGACATCATAGTTTGAGAAATTGATAATGCCTTTGATATTATGTGACAGTTTTGGTTTTTGACAAGTCTGATACTTCACATAGCTCCTAGTGATGTTAGTACTGTACTGTAACTAAGGGGAACGGGTTTGCTCTCGTCATATGAGTTTAGCCTTAGTTGCAAGGAGGTTATAACGATTTCCAATCTCAGGAACTTTCCTGTCGCTTATGGTCTGGTAGAAACCAGAGTGTGTCAGGTCAATTAAACCATCGGTCCCAAGACTAGATTCAGGTTCCCTACGGAGCCGTGTCAGTGCAGACTAACGTGATGAACCCATCATAGAAAATGAGAAAAATAATACCACCTAATTAGCCGATATGCTCTATTCCGCCTAACCGCTTTTGAATTTCAAAAAAAAATATGACGTCCACTTCAAGAGTCTAAAGAACGCAACATTAGATGTATGTTAGCTTGTGCGTTAACTTTTCGATGATCACAGTTTAATTATCTATTGTAAAAACATTCTTTTGTGAAAGGAATTTAATTGTAGTGCGACTGAGTCATATCTATTGTCTTGTCAAGACATAATAAAAAAACCCTGATGATTCTTGGTCAAAGGGCGCGTGAGGTTAAACTGGGCAACCTTGGACAACAAAAGTATGGTTCAAGAAGTTCTTCTTTTCTCCTTGAATGCTTGAAAAGATCAAAGAAACAAGTCTTAGGAACATTTATTTGGGAGTTAAGCACCCCTTGGTAGAAATGGAATCAAATATTTACTTTATGGTAAAAACTCAGCAATAAAAGTAACCCCAAGAAATGTGACCTTGAACAACATGTTGCCGACATTTTATCTGTACACATCGGAAGATGATTGATTAATGATTTTGTCTATTTAATTTCTTCTTTAACATTTACAAACTTAAATCACAATGAGAATAGTATAACTAATTATTCATATTTGTACAGTTAAGTGAAAAAAATAATGAATTGAAATATACCATGAAAATGCACTTTACGCTAATGACAGTCTCGTTGTACGCATAAAACAAGTTCAGTTGATAGTATGTTGCAATGAAATAAAAGCGAAAACTAACAAAAGAAACCGAAAACATAAACATCAAGGTGACAAAAAAAGGAACCGGAAGACAAAGACAAGAAATCTGAGAGATAAGAACAGAGAGACGGAGAGAATATCAAAAGGCAGCAGTTGAGTAGTTTTCTTTTGAGGAATCGGTATCATCAAGATACACAAAAATAGAAATGGTAAATGAATCAGAAACTGGTGACAAAGATGATACACGTTATAATTTATTACATTAATATTTTGGTTGGATCATTAGAGGGAACAAGTGACCTGTCTAAAGTCATAAGGCTTCTCTCGCAGTTCTCACGATATTTCCTTGTACTGTACAGCAAAATGTTACCTATTATAAAAAGATTTTAGAATGTATTATAGAATTAAGAATATACAGTTGAACAACGTCGTAAAGTTCAAATTTGAATCCCTGACCTTTATATTTGTCCGATTTTTGTTGTTGGAGTAGACACAACATACAGTTAGGATTATCTTGTTATATTTTAGTGCCAGTGAAATCGCAGTAGTGGGAGTAGTAACAGTAGCACTAGCAGTAGTAGTAGTAGTAGTAGTAGTAGTAGTAGTAGTAGTAGTAGTAGCACTAGCAGTAGTACTCGTAGTAGCACTAGCAGTAGTACTAGTAGTAGCATTAGCAGTAGTAGTAGTAATAGTAGTAGCACTAGCAGTAGTACTCGTAGTAGCACTAGCAGTAGTACTAGTAGTAGCATTAGCAGTAGCAATAGTAGTAGTAGTGGTAATAGTGGTAGTAATAGCACTACTAGTAGTAGTAGTAGTAGCACTACTACTAGTAGTAGTAGTAATAGTAGCACTAGTAGCAGTAGTAGCACTACTACTAGTGGTAGTAGCACTGGTAGCAGTAGGAGGAGGAGGAATAGCACTACTAGTAGCAGTAGCAGTAGTAGTAGTAGGAGGAGTAGTAGTAGCACTAGCANAGTAGTAGTAGTAGTAGTAGTAGTAGTAGTAGTACTAGCAGTAGTACTCGTAGTAGCACTAGCAGTAGTACTAGTAGTAGCATTAGCAGTAGTAGTAGTAGTAGTAGTAGTAGCACTAGCAGTAGTACTCGTAGTAGCACTAGCAGTAGTACTAGTAGTAGCATTAGCAGTAGCAATAGTAGTAGTAGTGGTAATAGTGGTAGTAATAGCACTAGTAGTAGTAGTAGTAGTAGCACTACTACTAGTAGTAGTAGTAATAGTAGCACTAGTAGCAGTAGTAGCACTACTACTAGTGGTAGTAGCACTGGTAGCAGTAGGAGGAGGAGGAATAGCACTACTAGTAGCAGTAGCAGTAGTAGTAGGAGGAGGAGTAGTAGTAGCACTAGCAGTAGTAGTAGTAGTAGCAGTCTTATTATTAGTAGTAGTAGTAGCATTAGTAGTAGTTACAACAGTAGTACACGGTAGTAGTACCATCAAAGGCGGCAGTACTAATACCAGCATAAAACCTTTAGATATGGTAGCTGATGTAGCTGTTGCTGTAATTTAGTAACATGTTTTCTGAATTCCAAGGATACCTCATTCAAAAATGTTGTACAGCTTTTTTTTCCTTGCATCTTAATTGTCTCATGAAATTTTACACTGATAGATTAAAGATAAAAAGTAGCAAAACATTTCAAAGAAATTCTATTTTTACAGATTACCCATTAACAATTTCATTCCAGGTTTATCTTTAAGTGAAATAGTGCTTTTTTTACATCAAATTTTTTTTTATTCTATAATCATAGGCTTTCATACTATATTCAAGTTCAAAATATTCAGGTTGTGCTAATAACAACTGATAGTGAACTAAAACACCGAATGAACCTCATTTACTTACAGCTGTAAACATTAAGACTAGCTTCAAAGCTTTTGGTGTTATGACGACAAATGAAATTTCCCAAATTAGAGATTTAATTAATTTCTGGTTTGATATATAGAAAAAAAACCTTTTAATGGAGCATGGTAACCCTACAAAGAATACTTTTCTGCATTGAAAATAGCTTTGAGAGCTGGAGTACGAAAACAGGTACAATAGTACATGAGCACTTTTTCTCAGCGTTAGTGGCTTTCGTTACCTTAATGAAGCTTCAAGATTTTTTATCATTGAGACAAATCTCAAAATTGTCTGTAGTCAAATGGAATTTGAAGATTTATAGCAATTCTTAAAAGTTAATTTTATAAAATTAAATATAAAGTTATCAATTAAATTTAGGTGTTTTCCCTTTATGATGCAACTGATAATGTCGAAGGAGCAGACGGGCATCGCCACTTGGTTTCTTGCTATGAAGAAACCTCACATAACAAGCCCTCAAGTCGGTTAAATTTTCTACTAAGTAACTCCCAAGTGGCAAATTATCCCTTCCACTAAAATGAGCGTTCATGACATCTCGAATGTGAACTCGTGGTGGAACTCCACTTATGTAAATTACTTCGGAATCAACCATAATTTCATAGACACCACCGGTGTCTCCATTTTTGTTGTTTAAGCTATTGAAACTGAAAAGCGACCAATGCCAAGGAACATCGTCCATTTCTTCTCTTTTCGCTGTCATTAATTTAATATTTTCAGCCGAAAATTCTTTGCGAAGTAAACTTCTTCCTTCGTAAGACCCTTCACTTATCATTTGATTATTGTCCTTCATTTCTAATACAGTTTGTGCGTTAAAAGAAATTTCGGAAGACAACCTAAAAAAATATGCAAGATAAAAGTTATAACTTTTAATAGAATAAAGGTGGTAATGATTTAAACAAGAAAAAGAGGGTCCAAAATGTCACATAGATAAACAAAAAATTAATAATAAAAACCTAACAAAAGGATATTATACAAGGCTTTCCATTAAAGTAAAAATAATCAATTATTTTGAAGTTTACAAAATAATTTAGCGGTCTACTATTGCTTTGAAATAACAAGTATCTAACAGAGAGGTAAAGTAACATTCTCTGTGGTAGTCACTACAGTTATACATGAATTGGGAAACAGTTATGACAATGTTTGCCACCCGAAAAACGAAATAATTAGTTTGAGCCTGGCGGTGATGACGTACATTTTATAAGGAGGATGGTCTCCTCAGGCTTGAGACAATTTCTTGAGACAATTTCTCGATAAATATACAGGTGTTAGTGTCACTTCATTTCTATCTCTCTTTTAGGAGAGCAAGGCATGGTATACAGTGCCTGCTGTCGCTCTGCTTTATACCATTCCCATCACCATAAGGCTCAGTAAGTAAACAAACTGATATTTTGCATCCAAGTTTCGGACATCTATTTCTATTTTCCATCTTTTTCAAGACAATTTTAATCAAACGAATGGCTCCCAGTACCACATATGCCCCACGTCCCCAATGGCAAGACCATTAAGCTGGTATTTCTTAAGGTTGTATTTTTTATCCAACCCCTCCTTTCCTCCAACCCTCTTTCTTTACACCAATCCTAGTAACTGGCTCCAGCCTATCAGTCGCTCAATAGAAACCCTGAGTTCTGATCTTGTTCCAATATTCAAGTACAACTATTCGGATGCTAACCTTCGTAAAGTTGCTTTCCCTTTTGAGGAATACTCATAAATGAAGCTGTATGTTTGTCATTTTCTCCTTATTTTTCTACTACTTTTTATATTTACTATGTTATTTGTATCGCGCTGAAGAGCATCTCATGCTTGAGACCATTATGTCTCTATAAGCATGAGTTTTCCTCCCTGGTAACAATTCACTTTGCTTTAGCTCCCATGTCATTCGTTGCTCTAAACCTCTTCATCCTCATGCAGTTTTTACTCCTCGTTAAATTTCTATAAATGCGGCTTCTTATTTTCAAGGACTAGATAGTGGAATTCTTTTGCTTCTGTGTTGTTTCCTCCATCATAGAACTTATGTATTGTAAAGTCTAGGGTCAACTCTTCTCTCTTGGCCTGACGTGCTTTTTCTGTCTTTGTTTGCATCAGTTGCATACTCTTAGTAGCTTTAAGGCTTGCATGGTTCTTAACCAGAATAAAACCTTACCCCCTCCCCTCCTTACAACCACCACGACCACGATAAAACCAGAGTACTGGGAAAGCTAATAACATATCAGGTCACTAACAAACCCTAAAACATGAATATTCTCAATAGGTGAAAGTCAAACCTGGTGAAAAAATGTGTCCAAATAAAAGAGTACAAAGAGTATTTGTTAAGAGACAAATTGAATTAGAGTCCACTTTAACCTTTTACAGGATTGAGAGAGTTCAGAACGAGGAACTCCTTACGTGTAATGTGGTTAAGAACTTTTTAGTTTAACTTATTACTAGTCCCTTATACGTATACCATAAAATACATCATAGAAATATGTCGAAATATTTTCCTACGTTTTTAGTTTGCTTTGACCTAAGTTTACATCCTCGTTTACACATCTACGTGCCTTTTAAATCCTTTTTTGAGTACATAGCTAAACCCCTGAAATTACACTCACTGAGAAATGGAAGTAACATTAAGGCAAAGTTACGTGCATACTTTAATTATACCGTTTGCTATAGCATTTTTCCAAGGATCAAAATCAACACTAGTACTCCCACAATTAACAATTTTCTTTGCTATTTCTTTATTTCTCAGTTCAAAGGATATTTCTTGTAATATACCTTTATTGTTAAAAAGTGAATAAACCACTCCTTAAAGAGGGCGTGCTTTCCACCTTCCAAGCCGGTTCATTTATTATGTAAAGCTACAGTGAAAACTAACTTGTTCGACAATTAGCAGAAGACAAAACAACATGGTATGCTCTCAATTCGCTGTGAACACAGTTCCGTTTGTTTTGTACCCTGCTGGGTTACGTATGTCTAGTCCCTCCTTTTTTCCCTTTAATCGACGTTAAGAGAATCACTGAATATTCTTAACTTACTCATTTTTTATTTTCGAATGTCAGAATAGCTGATATTCACAGCAGGAGTAACTAAACCCTAAGATCATAAGCGCCAGCTTGAGAGGCAACGGGCAAGAATAATAGGAAGTGACAACGATAATGTCAAGTGCAACTCACAGAATTGAACATGGAAGCCCGGTGGATATTTAGTTGCCAATGACTACCAATGATTACCAATAGTTGCAATTAAAAATAAACCATTTGTTATTTGCTTTTTCTAACACGGTTTTGAGATTCTTGACGTGAAAATGTTGTACCCTGGATCTAGCAACAACAGAAAGTTCAATATAGCCTTGCTGGTCGTTAAACTTAAAAACAACCCTAAAAAAATGTGAAAAAACATTCAAACGACCAATAAAAATTCTACAGTGGCCAGAAATTTAGTAGTCTTGGCTGAATTCGTAAGACATAAGCCAGAAAATTGTTTTCTTTTTAAGGTGGAATTTGTAATATTAAGAATCTGACCTTTTGTCTTAGCTTTCGTACCCCTACAAGTTTTAAGGCAATGACAGGAATTATTATTTAGTAATTTGGAACAACTTCATAAAATAGCCTTTCCTGAAGTTCTTGCCATAAGGACTCTTGATAACGAAATATTTGTGGACTTTATCGTACCAACATAGACAAGTTTTGAATAGTTTTTACCTGTTATCTAATATGTGGAATTTATTGGCTTACCAAGGTCGTAAGACCTGAATTTATCTTGTACAGAGGTATTCGCTTGTACAAAATTATATTGTTGGTCAACTTATTAACGACCTGACGTTATTTCTCTGCTGTGTTTTATATAAGATTAATGAATGGTTCTCTGTATTTATCTCGAGTAATACAGATGATCATTTTAGCAGAAAAGAAAGAAAAATACTATGTGCATTAAGGATGTGAATGTTTGGAAGAATTAATGGTTAATGACAAAGACAGAAATTAGGACCAACAAAGAAGAAATAACAACAATTTAAGGGGGGAAGATGTTAGATAAAGTAATTATAAACCAATTAAAAAAGGAGTATTTTTTAAAAGAAAGAAAATGTCCAAATGGGTAGGTGCTGGGAGTCGAAGAGCTGCTTAAAATGGTGATCAGGGTAAGAAATAAAAAAGAGCACCTAGAAGATCTAGGAGGAATTGGAATCTTGATGAATGAAGAATGAGTCCCCTAAAATACGAGGAGTTTAATGTTTTCAATTGTTCTTAGGTAAAGTACTAGTGGAAATATACTGGTACTTCTATGTTTGCTTGTCAAGGTTGACCAAGATTTTTTTGTTGCTTAAACATCACCTTTCCCCAGTAACTGGGGCTCAGACGGTGCCTTTCACAGGGACTTGGATCTGGCAGTGAGGAATTTCTTGGACGGATGCTCTTCCTGACACCAAACAATGGCTTTTTCTTTTGTGAAGTTCCAAAGTCGCCCGCTCGGGGAATCGAACCCAGAACTCTTGGTTACGGTGCAGTTGCACTTACCATTAAGCCACTGCTCCTCATCAGGGTTGACTAAAATAACTTCAATTAAAGCAAAATAGAACATTTCCTTTTTTTTCCCCTTCAACCTTGTGATTTTAATCTTTAAACTAGGTAGCATAAATCTGTTTTACTAGAAAGATCTTTATTCTTTCTTTATCTACTGATACGAAAACTGGTGATTTTTAATAACATGCTGTAACATTGGTTTTTAACTATTACCCGGGGTGTTATGAAGGCAAGTTAACAGTTTTTCTATTTACAAAGGATTATTTATCAATTTCTGTAGTAGTCCACCAAGATCGAGGCTGCACAATAGTCACTGTTGCTTTTAAAGTGAGTCCGAAAAAACGATGAATTTGATAATAGTTAAATGTATTTTTCTCAGCCTTTCCTTGTCACTGTTCCTTTTAAAGTGAGTCCGAAAAAACGATGAATTTGATAATAATTAAATGTATTTTTCTCAGCCTTTCCTTGTCACTGTTGCTTTTAAAGTGAGTCCGAAAAAAACGATGAACTTGATAATAGTTAAATGTATTTTTCTCAGCCTTTCCTTGTCACTGTTGCTTTTAAAGTGAGTCAGAAAAAAACGATGAATTTGATAATAGTTAAATGTATTTTTCTCAGCCTTTCCTTGTCACTGTTGCTTTTAAAGTGAGTCAGAAAAAAACGATGAATTTGATAATAGTTAAATGTATTTTTCTCAGCCTTTCCTTGTCACTGTTGCTTTTAAAGTGAGTCCGAAAAAACGATGAATTTGATAATAGTTAAATGTATTTTTCTCAGCCTTTTTTGAAGCCAATCAAATAACAGTTTATGATGTCCTTTTTTTCCTAATAGTTAATATTTTCATTATCATTTACCAAGAAACGAAAATCATTTTTAACTTTTTACAGCTTCTCATAACAATCAAAAAAATTTTTTTATTAATTTCTTTGTCTAACAAAATAAAATGCTTTTTTGGTCATGATATTTGGAAGAATGAAATATCATTTGGCGGTATCTTTATGCTATTTTCACTATGGTTTAGTCTCTATGACAACAGATCGAAGTTAAGCGGACTTAATATTTCATTAAATACAATCTAATCACCGTGCTGGCCGATCATGTGCTCAGACTAGAACTTTTTTACTAAGATTATATTTGCTCTTAACTGGTCAGTTCACAAACATATATATATATTTCAGTTCAAACAATATCTTAAATTTGAACTCTTTTATACATCAATTTTGAAATTGGGTAAGGATTATTCTATGGGAGCCTCTTAAGCACATTACGTATTAACTGTTTTCTGTACGGACCTATAACCTAATTACTATTTGCATGCACCAGTAGTGGTTATTGAGATATGGTTTACTTTTTCCTTATTTTTAATTGAGAATGCGTCCGTTAAAGCGAATTACAATCCACATATACTCTGAAATTTACCTAGATATAGAATATTATCTGTTAAATATAAGCCAACACATTTGTTTAAAAAGCAAAATTTCTCTAAAACAAAAATGTTTAACTATTTATTATAAATAATAATGAGGCACTTATATTACAATCACAAGCAACTGTTTAAATAGTGAAGAAGGAAAAAACGAACAAAGGCCAATTCAATTTTTGGTTTATCTATGTTTAAACATGATATGAGGTAATTTGGCAATATTCCCATTTAATTGTTGAAAATAGAAATTACAGTGTGTTCTTAATCAACATTAAGCATCAGCATAATTTATCGACATACAGCAATGAATTGCAGTTTACCAAATCAAAACAAATTTAAGTTTTAAACATAAGTAGATATATTATTGACCAATGATGTGAGTCAAAATGTACAGTTTTTGAAGTGCCTCAGCAATTTTATTACACGTAAAATATTGCATATTCTTGTATGTAAAATATCTAGAATTGCTAAAAGTGAACTTAAATTTGTTGTCTTTGAAATTTTTATTAAGACCGGGCACAAAGAACCACTATCAAAAAGGCCACAACAAGACAAAATTTTTCAAAAACCAGCAAATCTTTACATGGCTCCACAGATCACTCAACTGCTTTGTTATTTATAAGGAGGATTTGTTGTAACTTGTAGCTACTCTTGTTGCTCTACAAACAGGGCAAAGCCTCGAGTGAAAGAGTCCTTGGCTCGTGTTATCCAGTGGCCAAGTAATCATAGCTGTTTCTTCGATGGTTTCAGTGCAAGATAGAATACCTACTGTTTCTCTAATAATCTTGAAAATTCTAAACGTTATGGACTCAGAGGAAGCCATAGATGTTAGAGCTTTATCATGTCTTGAGTCGTAAGCTTTTTCTGAGTTCAGAAAAAGCTTGGGACGCAAGACATGATGAAGCTCTTGCATCTATAGGATACCTTCTATAGCCATTGCTAATGAGTTTGGTACTCTGCAGCATTTTTTACAGCTGGCATGGTAAACACTAGCTCGCACCAAAAGAGAAATTCGATTTTTCTACATTTCTCTTGTGACAAACCAAGATTCCAAGCCAAACGATAGTGTTGAATGTATCAGCTTACTAAACAGTTTTACTTTTAGTGGTAGCATTAATAGCTAAATAAAGCATTTGCTTCTAGACTTTGGTTCAGGTAATATACCTTCTTTTTGACGTCCACAGCCTTGGACCTAATCATGAAACACTAATATTGCCAGTTTTCTTTGTCTGCAGCCTCCTTCTAAAATGCTGATGTCATTTTAGGAATTAATGTTGAGTGTTATTAATTTGGTCATAGTAGGGTTGATTTTCAGTACATGTAAGGATGCTCTCTCTACAGCATTGAAAAATCGCTATTCAGATAATTAAAAACTTGCTTTCGAAATCAAGACTATAAATAGCTGTCTTAGTGTTTTGTGAGATAAAAATTGGCAAGAAACTCTGTTGGTTACAATTAGCTAGGAACTAAAAAATATAATACTGGTTTAAATTAAGAAGTAAACCATGACTGAAACTCAAATTTATTTGAATTGTGAGCCCCTAACATATAAGGCATGTGGTAAGAAAATATTTTTATTTTTCTTAATCTGTTGTAAAAGTAAAAGCTACCCACAAATGTGTTTCATAAAAGCCACAGTTTTGGCTTTATACTGAGCGATTTCTGGAAAATACCTAAATATTGTTAACTTTTCTGTAACAAGAAGGTCCTCATTTACAGCTCAAGTCATGTAAAATTGTTTTTGACTTTTTAACCAAATCGGTCATAACAAAGGTCCAAGGCCACTAAAAGTTTAAGAGCTAGAGGAAACAATAGTATAGATAAGGCAGGTAGATTAAGTGGAAATGCTAGAACTGCATTTCGCCCAAATTTCTATTTTTATCAATATAGAATAAAATTTGGTTGCGGCGTTGTTCAAATTAGAAATAACTAGTGATCTATCTGTCAAAAGCAGAAAATATGTTTCCAACTTCCTTTATCACTCCATCGACTTGTATGGCACTATCTTCATGCTCTAAAGCAAGGCCGGTTTTTGGTAGGGTTATATTTTTTTAAATAAACGTATCTTTTATTCCACCGTTGTTACTAAATTTATCAATCCATGCTTAAAATAAAAACTAGGAATTTTTTTTCTCTCTTGTTCTTAGGTATTTGCATTTTTAAAGGACTTGAAAGTCAAATGCATTTTTTTCTGAGTAGAATAGGTCTTTTAACAAACTCTCAACCACTAGAAACACAGAGTATGAAATTGACTAACTATGTGTCCCCACCTACCCCCTAAAATGGAAAAGTGGTAGCGAACTTACAGTATTTATTTTTGTATTTTTGGTGAGCAAGGAATTGTATACTGTACAACTTGGATTAGACTATTTGTTTGCTTTATTTTATGGTTTCCTTGTGAGTCATTCTCTGATTGAATTGTCCGCTTAGATTATCCAGATGTTATAAACGTTCAAACAGTTCAAGATAAAATGTTATTTCATAAAGTTATTGATAAAGGTTTTCCCTTTTGTTTGGAGTAAATGTCAGGGACAGGTGACATGGAGCTGTCATTGCTAGACTGATATACAATCGTACTGGTGCCATGTAATTTGCTTTTCCCATCGAAGTCAATTTAAAGATAATTGTTGCGTTAGCTAAGAAAGGTTGCTGTGGCAAGATTACTGATGGCATGTAGGCTCCATCTTGCTCTTCTGCTATCTTGGATTTAAATTAAGTTTACATATTATTATGAATATACAATCCTTTTTTCTTAGTTTATCCACAAATTCGTGTTACAGGTTATTGAATTTAACTCATTGCCTTTCGTTTTCTGATGCATTAGAGCTTCTATTCCCCCAAAGAAAGGAATTTCATGTTCTGTAATTAATGCTACTTATACTGAAAAAAACCCGTTGTACTATACTGGACATTTTGTTTGAATTGACCATAATAGACATTAGTTTATTTTCGAATGTGTATTTTGCAGAGTTCTACGATAGTATTCTTCATCCCCAGTTGCCTTTCAAGTATCACCAAAGCAAACTTGCAGTTTGAATTTCAAATACGGTCAATCAAAGCACCAATTATGAACCTACAACCTACAACCCCATAAAAATTCATTTATCCCTATCCTTTAGTTTTGCTTTAAGAAAAGACTTAAGTTTCTGGAAATGAGAAATAATGTCACTCTCTCATTCTACCGAGTCCTGACGAGTCATGGTGAGTACAATTTTACATCACAATGCACTTTAAAAATCTAAACGATTTAACAAATGTTCCCTGTAGCAAACACATTTATATTTCTTACTAGGCTCCTGCAGCTTGTTGCTATTTTTCACACCTCTATATTTTACAATTATAGTAAAAAGGTTTTCACACTTCAAAACACGAAATATCAGTTAAATTAAAATTAGAGATCAATATAAGAAGACAGAAAAGATGTCAAACCTTAGCCGGTGAAATATTCTTATTTCACCGGCTAAGGTATATATATATATATAAGGTATAGATATATATATATATAAGGTATATATATATATATATATATTTTATTACGCTCTGCATTTATGTATCGAGCACTCTAATACGGTTAACTGAATCGAATGTACCATATATATATATATATATATATATACATATATACATATACACATATACACATATACACATATACACACATACATATATACATATATACACATACATTTCCTGACGAGTGAGTAAAATCACGAAACAGGCTTGTCGAAATGGATAGTGTAGCTTTTTGATTCTTTCCAACTTATTATATCTTTTATATACACNATACATACATATATACACATATACATACATATATACACATATACATACATATATACACATATACATACATATATACACATATACATACATATATACACATATACATACATATATACACATATACATACATATATACACATATACATACATATATACACATATACATACATATATACACATATACATACATATATACACATATACATACATATATACACATATACATACATATATACACATATACATACATACATACACATATACATACATATATACACATATACATACATATATACACATATATATACATATATACACATATACATATATACACATATACATACATATATACACATATACATATATACATATTCACACATATACAAATATATATACATATATTTATTTATTTATATATTTAACCCTGGGATCTCTTTAAACTCACATTTGAAATTGATCTGAACACCTTTAGGAAAAATGTGTCAGCCTTTCTAGGAGAAAGATGTAAATGGCAAAGTGTTTCTCCTACACATTGTGAATCTATTCAGATCTATTAGTTTAACAACTGGGATTACTGGATGATATTCTAGAAGTACAAAATTGATTGGTTTAGGGTTTTCAAAGCTCAAGAGGATAAAGATATATTCTTCCTTGTTGTTTTCACCAAATCGTCCTTGGATTAATAATTGAGCTGTTACCTATCCAAAAATACAAGATTTTGTTTTCTTCCTAACACTAGGACACCAGGGTGTATTAGTCAGCAGTATGTTTTATGAAATTTCGTTTATTTAGTCTTGCAAGTTGACTTGGTTAATTAATCTAAAACTCTAGATGGTAGCGCAGTATGTTAGAGATAGTGCAATGAATTGTTTGTGTCTGTTCACAGTGGTTTTGAGATCTCTAATTCTCACGTCGAATTAGTTCTTGCCTCAAACTGTGATATGTTGAGAAGATAACCCTACACTACCACCTCACTAAACAATAAAAAGTGAGAGAAATCTGTCAAAATATAATAAAAGGAATCCTCGAGGCTCCAAAATAATCTTCCCTTTCTTTATAAACTAAAAAACAGCTGATAGAATACATTCACACTAAGAATTTTTCATTTTGTCTCTGTTTTCGTTGCTGAATGTAATGAATTAGTCATAGGATATATTAATCTCGCAGTAAGAACCCTTAAAATTTGAAAGACTCTCCCAGGGAGAAGATAGTGGCACCTTCAATAACAACTGATTGGGGTTGTGGATCAGCTTTACAAGTTCAAATCATTCTTAGTGATCCAACCGTTTAGACCCATGCTTGCTGATTTCAAGAAACTAGGAAGGTTATTGTATTAGAATGTTGACTCTAACGACTAGATACCGTGCAATCAAAGACGTCTATTAGTCTAAATGTCTTACTTTTTTTTCAAAATTTGCTAATCCTGGCTAACATTTTAAGCTTCCCTCAACACCCTACCATTACAATTAAGCAAAAACACGGAAGGTTACAAAAAGGAGATTGTGATCATTATTAGCTTTTAACAATATAAAAGAACACAGGAGTTTGTCACTGATCGAAACTGTTTTGAACTCCATGTTACTGTTATTAAATATTTTATCATCTAACTTGCAATTAACAAAAATTTAATATTTCTTTTCTAACGGTATTAAGCAACCACATTTTGCAGGCATTCACATGAACTAATAGAATACTATCAACTGCTAATAATAATGAACTAAAAAAACTATAAATGTTAATAATAATCATAGCATTTGCAATGAAATTCCAAATTATTTCTATTGATTAACAAGCGGCGGATGCACTCCTATACATAAAGCGGTACTCCTCATAATTTAGAAAATTTGATAAAAGTTCTCTTTCACTGAAATTGTACTTTAAAAATTTACCCTTATTCACTGACATTCCACTGAGTTTCTTTAACTTTTAAGGATAACTCTTTTTCAAGTACGAGTTTTATGTTCTTAGGTAGATAAGTTTTTTCGACCTGTTTTCTATAAAAGACCCCTTTTTTCTAATATCTCTGACTATGGGCAAAAAATACCCACTACTTTTGAAAATTCTAGGATTGACAGAAATTTATACCCTTTTCTCAATGAATTAAGGAACAAGGATGAGTACCACTTTATATATATGAGTGCACCCAATGATAAGCTTGTTTAGGAAGTTTAACAAAAAAATTCGATATAACTCGGAGTTAACGTTTATTGCTATGGCAGTAATTAAAAAATCCAACGTGATTTTATCATAGCATCAGAGTAAAGTAATGAAATATTGTAGGATGAAATAGTTAATTGACACTAAAATGTATCATTTTCTATTTCCAGACATCTGGTAACAATTAAAATATGTAAAATATTTTAAGAAAACAGGAACTGTGTTTACCTTGTTAGCTATTCTTTGCCATGATACGACCCTGCTATTTCACAGGGGAAATAACATCTTTTTATGGCGAGAAATACTTAAAATTCCTGTTTCACTTGGTTACAAAATCATAACTTTTTAAGTTAGCTTAAAAGGACTTCTTTAATTCTGTGTTAAGGTAAACATTGAAAAGCATGAAATACTGCGGCGACATTCATTTAACATTGACAGTTTTTCTCTAAATTCAGATCAATAACATTATTCAAAATAATGATAATTATCATTATTTTGAATTTTCAAACAAGCCACCACTGATTATAATCAGTGGTGGCTTGTCTGTAGGAGCTAGTGAGCCTCACTCCCACCAAGAATCCGTGGATAACATTTTTTCAAATACAGCTTTTTATTTCAGGGAAGATACTCAAAACCAAGAATATCCCTCGCCTTTACAGAACGGCCAAAGTAAAAAGGGATTCTTTTGGATTGGCTAACATCGCTCTCATACAGAGCACAGCAATAGTCAGGATCCATATTGTGCATTATTCTTCAATCTCGCTGATACATTTCACAGCGTGATAATTCCTGTCTGAAGCTGAAAAGTTCAAGCTCCGTGTTGCGATTTGATTTAACCAATCAAAATTGTGTCACACCATTGATTCATTCTAACCGCAGATTACAATACTTGGTTAGGGCTAGTTTCCCTTAGCTCCAAGCATTGAACTGAATAGCTATTAATGAATTTTCAACGTGATTTAACATTATCACAGATATGGAAGGACGATTGTCTGTGATGAACAAATTCTCTGGCATTTATTACCTTGATTCAATTCATAGTTATTGAAAGAGAATTAGCCAATATTCTGACAGAAATATATTTTCGCCGTCCATAGTAAAAACTTTGAGATAACATGTACTTAGATTTCGACTGAATAATTTTACATTATCAGCAAATATGGATGAGGTGGATTATCTTTTGAAAAATCCATTCGCTCTATTCAAGAGGAACTGGAGGTGAAAAGGTTAAAACAATACCTGAAGAACCGGGAGCCTTATTCTGCTGCATCTTACGGATTGAGGCGGAAACCATCTCGGATGAAATGAAAATTGGTGGTGCATGAACTGGTACAACTGGAGGTAACTCTGACTCAGATCAAGGAAACTCTACATACAATAGCTTCTCGCAGTGCTATTTCCAGGCATTTCTCCTTGCATCATCACTGAAAGAGAGATTACCAGCATCATTGCGAATGCTTTTCTCACCAACAACATCCCGGTTTTCTTTACGCATTTGCTTGGCTAGACGATAAAGCTGTGGATCGTTTTCACCAATGTTAGATAACTGGGATTCTTCTGCTTTTTTCGAACTATGAACGCAGCTCGCTAAGAAGCCCTCTTGGCACTGAGATATTCCTCCATTTTACCACCATTCTTCCACGTTTTCCACAGGCGCCTATTCTCTGATACAGCAGCTTCCACCTCATCTTCCACCGCAAGTTTCCTTTCTTCAGACCCCTTTCTTGGACTTCCCACACACCTCATTCGCTGTGTTTAGCAGAGTAGTTTTAAGTCTAGCCCAAGTCCCATCCACAGAGCTGTCGACAAAGCTAACATTGGCAAGATTAGTGGCAAAAATGTCTGAGAACGTCTTCTTCACATCAAGATCTTTTAGCTTCCAACAACGGAGCTTGGGGACAAATGGTTTCTTCTTTCGGTCAGGTGGTGTTTTAAGAAACATATCACATACTACAAGTTTGTGTTGGGTAACACATTCTTCACTCGGAATGACTTTAACATCTATGACCCACTTCAAATCTCTTTCCTTAAAAAGAATGTAGTCGACCTGGCTAGATACATTACCGGATGGATAAGAAATGAGATGACTATCCCTCATCATGTAAAAGGTTGACCCAGTAGGATTCTTCCACCACCTTCTGCTGCTGCAATGCTGCCGCCCAAAGCAGGATTTTTNAATGTCTGAGAACGTCTTCTTCACATCAAGATCTTTTAGCTTCCAACAACGGAGCTTGGGGACAAATGGTTTCTTCTTTCGGTCAGGTGGTGTTTTAAGAAACATATCACATACTACAAGTTTGTGTTGGGTAACACATTCTTCACTCGGAATGACTTTAACATCTATGACCCACTTCAAATCTCTTTCCTTAAAAAGAATGTAGTCGACCTGGCTAGATACATTACCGGATGGATAAGAAATGAGATGACTATCCCTCATCATGTAAAAGGTTGACCCAGTAGGATTCTTCCACCACCTTCTGCTGCTGCAATGCAATTCGAGGTTTACTCCTCTATATCAACTGTGTTACGTTCAAGACAGGGACACCTCAAGTAGGATGTGGCTCTTCACCAAGCACAGCGGTCATTGGGTGTGGAGAGGCTACGAGCTTTGCGGTAGTTTCCCGGAGGTGTACCACCCCTGGTTCCTGAAGCCAAGGTTGAACTAGTATACAACCGTCGCCCAGCCGAATCGCTTGTATTGAGCATCACACACCCCTGTCTACTACTGCCAGCACACCACCCATGATTCCCAAAGCCCAAGTAGAACTGGCAGCTGACAGCCTTGGCTTACCCCCAATAAAAGATATAGTAAGATAAAATTATTTCTATAGTGTCTTTCTGCTTTTGAAAGAGTAGGATAAAAAATGTAGTGTTTCCATCTTCTAGACTTTTATCAAAATAAAGATTGGAACTTGAATAGAAATAGTTAAAACTGACTCTTCTTATTATTCTCCTTCTTCTTTTTCTCCTCCTCCTCCTTCTTCTTCTTTTTCTTTTTCTTTGTTGTGGCCGTCATCTTACTAAATGCAGTATCTTAAAACTTCTTTAAGCTATATAAATTTCCACACGATTAGTGGTTAATTAACTAGCTTCAGCCAATTCATCATACCCACATACATCGTCTTGTTGATACCTTTGATGGATTTGACATTCTTTTGCATTAAAATCGTGATTTTCATTCCGAATAATGTAACTGGATTCCATCGTCATTTCTTAATTTTGCAGCATATTAGTCCTTTTAAAAACCTTATTATTACCAAAGTTTAAAATCCCTTCTTTTCTATCTTTGATTGTTATAACCATGAAAATACTTGGATATCATCTCAACAGGATGTATTTTCTATAAGTTGAAACTAACCACATGATTTTGAGGTATTCGGAAATCATCTCTTCTTAACCTATTAAACATGAGAACAGCATCATCAAATGTCTTACTATTGATAAAGAGGACGTTGTCAACCTGTTTTCTGAGAGTAAAATCACTATTCAAAACAATATAAGCCATCATCCTTTCCCAATGTTTCTTAACTTTATCTTTATCTTACCACTGTAAAAGTTCCAGATGTAACAATGAGATTTAAACAATGTATAACATATGTCGTGTATTCGTATTGGGCCTTTAATCTAAGTCCTATAATGTCTTTTAAATTGGATAAAATAAATCTATAGGTTATCCAAACCCTTAAAGTAGGAAAGTGGCAGCAGATGCGTTTTAGTAAAGACAAGTAAATCCTGTTGACCTAGAAATTATCTTTTGAAATGATAGGGTATCACAAATAACACCAACCTTAGGTATGAATTATTAAGAACAAGCTAGTATATTGGATTTTTAAATTATATAAACAGCCAACAAAATATATATTTTGGGTGCTCCTCTTATTTAATTAGCAAAATATCGACTGCAACAAGAACCTTACAAAAGACTGTTCCCTTGAATTGTTCAAGGGAATGTTCAAATTTTCTTTGAAAAAGCTGAAAGAGACATAAATTTGTATTCATATTTCAATAATAAAAGAGTTATTTTTCATTTATAATTAAGGTATAACAACTAGACTTAGATGATTTTTTACTAAATGCAAGATCATTTTGAATCAAATTTTTACAATACCGGTCTTGATTCATTAAAAAATGTCTTGGCAGCTTATCAACTAAAATTAAAAAATATTATTTTGGTCCATATTCTTGGATAAACTGTAGAAAATGTGATTCAAAAAACCCTAATTAAAAATGAGGCATCTCGTTTATAACCCAAACTTTGAATGGTCGTCATTTGCTTGAAATTTTTCTCAGTAACATTTGACAATGTCTTTATAAAAGTTGGTGATGTTAATATGTCCAACAAAAGGTTTGTTCTTAAAGCTAGTTCAAATAAAAAAAATATTCACAAAACAATCCTTCCAGTTAATATCACCTGGTGGTTGCCTATACGGTACTCTGAAGCCAAATTCAGTCTTTATGAAAAAATCAGCTGCATGTTGGTTTTTTATGCTAAAATGCTTTAACAAGAAATACGGTTAAGCAAAAGTGGTGCCATATCTAAGGGCAGCAGAAAGAATTTGAAGTGGAGATGGTGGTTGAGATTTCTTTGAACTACTCAAATTTTCAGCAGAATTGGCTTCAAGCATAAATTTTACAATTTTCGCCACAAAAAAGTCTTAAAAAAGACATATTTGCATCAATTTTTTCAACCTTGCTGCAATACTGACATTTTTATGTTTTAATATTGATAATTTAAATAAGATATTTGAAGAGCAAAAGGTTGAGCCAGCTACTACAGCTCCTGGTTCTACAGTCCATGGTACATTGTTTACTTTTTCCATATACAGGATATTTGTTGCAAGAACTCATGAGATCATTGCCTTGGAATTATAAAATACAAAAAATGTTCTAATTACAGGTAATAATAATGTCTGTTCTACATCTTTCTTTGCAGTTTATTAAACTCCGCTCTAACGCAAGCGACTTAATTCTGTCCAGGAAGGTCACAGAAAAACTTTGGAAAACAATCTAAAACAATCTTTAAAGTTTTCACAGGTGGTTTAAGTAATCACATCTTTTTTTCTTGGTTGCAGTACCACAGAAATAAAGGTACCGTTTGTCATAGAATCTATCAAACTATCTGTGAGCTTAGAAATACAGTCACCTTTTGCTGCAGACGTCAACCCAATTTTGTATTGGCCTTTAAAACATAGTAGAATTAAATCCGGCCTTAGCGGATGTTGTGATAATATTAGTTTCACAAGCACCCATGAAAGCACTGTGTCATCCCTCCCCCTTCCATAGTTTGTCAGATTCAGGACAGCAAAGGAAAGTTAAAAGACGTGCCCTGCAATGTGAAGCCATAGTGGGTGTCTGCACTTGTTGGTCTTGTTGAAATTCAACTGAGTTAACTGACATTTGTGCAATTATATACAAATGAGTTATCAAAAAGTATCGGTAGCAGAAATGAACATCAACCTGGTACAGTACGTCAACTATTGACAAAACTGCAGGGAAGAAGCGCTGTTCGTCTTCAGGATGCATCAAGACAAAGGATGGAACTGTTATCTTAGAGAAAGAGAATATTTTAGAGAGATGAGTTGAAATCATCAAAGATCTATTTGATGATTGTATGGAGGAAAAACCCATAAACAGGAAGATTATCGATTGCTCACCCATCCTGAAATCAAACATTGAAGCAGCATTAAAAAGGGTGAAGAATAGTGAAGTACCAGGTCCAGATACTATTGTCACTGAACTCATAGTAGCAGCAGGCGATATCGGCATAAAAAAAGTTAACAGAAATAATTAATTAAGTCTGTGACAGTGGAGTAATACCGGGAGATCTCACAAAATAAGTCTTTATAACTCTTCCTAAGAAGCCAGGTGCTATAGAATGCGAACTTCACAGAATTATCAGCTTGATGAGTCACATGAGAAAGTTAATCCTCAGAATAATAATGATGGATGCTTGGTCTAAAATTAGGAATTAGTGAGCACCAGTGTGGTTTTATAAAGGAGACTGGTACTAGAAACGCAATTTTCATATTTAGGAGATAAAGTGAACGAGCTACCGAGGCCCAACAAAATATCTACCTATGTTTTCTGGATTATACAAAAGTGTTTGATAAAATTAAACATGAAATATTGATGGACACGCTCCAAAATTTAGATTTAGATAGGAAAGGCATTAGACTCATTCGAACACTCTGTTGGGAGCAGAATGTATGTATCAGAAATGACAGAGAATTACGCAAATACACATCAATCAAAAGAGTGTCAGACAAGGATGTATTTTTTCACCAATTCTATTTAACTTATACAGTGAAGTTATCCTAAGAGAATTGAGATAACACAAAATATTTATCATTGAAGACCAAAACGTAAGTAATATAGGATATGCCGTTGATACAACTCTTATCTCGTGTCTCAAAACAACTTGCAAACATTGCTAAATAAAGTAATTATGGAAAGTAATCAGAATGAACTTACTCTGAATAAAAAAAAAGCCAAAATGCATTTTCAAAAGATGTAATACGAAAAGCCTGCTCATTAATGGTAAATAATAAACAAATAGAACAAGTAAAAAAATTCAATTATTTGGCATATATAATTATATCTTATGGTAGATGTGAAGAAGATATAAAAAGAAGTACTGGTATGGCAAAGGATGCTTTCGGGAAACTCGGACCTATCATAACCAATAGAAGCTTGATAAAAGAGGTAGACAAAAGAATTATTAATAGTTACGTAATATCTGTTTTGTCACAAGGCAGTGAATGCTGTATAATAAGGGAAACAATGAAGAAACGGATTGAAGACGGGAAATTATGGTTCTTCCGCTACATACGAAAGACTGGCAGGAAAAGTAGCGACAAAATATTAATGATGGCACAATCGAAAAGATATTTAATTAGTCGTATCCGAGAAATGCAAGCATGATTCGTAGGACACATTATTTGTGAAGAAGGGATAGAAACAACAATTCTGTTGTCAGGGAAAGTAGAAGGAAAAAGAGTCAGAGAAAGACAAAGGACTTCATATAGAGAGAGTGTATGTGGAGGTAAATGAAGGAATAAATGCACATTTTACTGCTGTCACATTAATTCAGTTTGCTAGAGACCGAAGCCGATGAAAGTCCATGATCCTCAACGTCCTCAGAGGATACGGCACTTGGAGAGAGAGAGAGAGAGAGAGAGAGAGAGAGAGAGAGAGAGAGAGAAAATGGTTGAAAAATTGGATTTGTGTTCTTAACTAATAGTTTTGTGGGCAACTTTTGTTTGACAAGATTTTGGTAGTTTCTACAAGCAATGATAAATTCGCATTTAGAAAAATTTGAATTATAGTTTGAGAATAGAGCGGAGTTAATAAGTTTGAATTGTTTAATCTATTCAAAGTTTGCCAATTGCTCCTAGAACTGTAGGCAGGTAATGTCTCAGACTTCCCTTGCAGATATTATGTTTGTATGCAAGTTTGAATATCTTGTTTGCATTTGATACTTTAAAGCTATATCATCAACGTTATTGCTAACTGACTGGATGATTTATTTTTTCGGAGGACTTTCTGTCAACCATGGCTTTAGATCACACCAAGCAGCAACAACAGGACAAGCAGAATAAGGACCTTTTTACACATCTCAGGTACAGCTCTGTCTTATTGGGATGTGGTATTGTTGCTGAAATGCTTATGGCAGCCCCAGATCGCTGTAGTCAATTGCAGACCTGAAAAATGCTATTGTGTTTGAGGGAAAGATTCCTGCTGATTGGAATGAAAGCTTCGTCATCAGTTTGTATAAAAAAAGGGGGCGCCTGGGAACGGGGCAACTATCGCGGCTTGAAACTGACAGACCAGGTTTTGAAGGTTGTGGAGCGGATCATCGAAAAGTGAATCGGAGAGATCATCGGAATTGATAGCATGCAATTTGGTTTCATCCCAGGCTGGGGCACAACTGATGCGATCTTCATTGTCCGGCAGCTCCAGGAGAAGTTTCTTGCCAAGAAGAAAAATCTGTACTTTGCTTTCGTTGACCTTGAGAAGGCATTTGACAGAGTTCCTCGCAAAATTATTTGGTGGGCAATGCGCTTAGTGGGAGAAGTCTCGGAATAGATCGTCACAGTCGTGCAGGCTATGTATAGTGGAGCCAAGAGCCGGTTTCGTGTCAGTGACTCTTATTCGGAAGAGTTTGATGTGAAAGTTGGTGTGCATCAGAGCTCGGTGCTCAGCCCACTTCTCTCCATCATTGTGTTGGAGGATCTATCGAGAGCGTTCCGTACAGGTTGCCCGTGGGAGCTGCTTTACGCCGATGACCTGGTAATCATTGCAGAACCTCTGGAAGAGCTGATTGAGAAGTTGAAGCTCTGGAAGGAGGGAATAGAACTCAACACTCTGCGCAAAGTTTCAGGTACCTCCCCAAGAAGCAGCCCTCCGTGAAAGTCGTCTCCGTTGGTTTCGGCACGTTCAGAGGAGCAATGACTGGATCAACAAGGCCTATAATTTACATATTGATGGAGCTCTCACCACTGGCCGATCACGAAAGACCTATGCAGCCACCATTAAGGAAGACCTGAGAGCCTGGAAACTGAACAAGGAAAACACAACCGATCGAACGAAGTGACGAACTGGACTTATGCAGCTGCCAAAAGGCAGACCTATGCTAGCCATGGATAACTGTCTACACAAGGATAGGTAAGTAAGTAAGTAAGTATCTTTTATTGCTATTTATTATACCGCAGCCACTATGTATAAAACGACCACCAGCCATTACGTCACTGGTATTAGATGAACACAGTTGCTAACTACGTCAATACTCCCCTGAACAACTGAATGCATTTAAGGTATTGTTGCACTTGGGCAATTTTAATGTCTGTTACTAGAATACTGAGAATTTTCTGTATCCTTTTTCATAACTTGTTAAACAATTAACATGGCATAGACAGTGCCTTAACTAGGTCAAAATTTATATAGTTTTATATTACCCTGGTCTAAATTCTCTTTATATAACTCTTAGGACGATTTTGACCCGTATTAAGAGCATGACACTAACACAATAGTCCTCTTGGATCAGGTTTTAGACTTTTATGTATTGTAGTGTCACGATCATTTAGAGAACTTTTAACTTATTTTTATTACTTAATACAGTATTGAAAATTTTAAGTTCCATCTTGATCATGGTTCCCTTCCAGCTCTAAGGGTTTTAAAGCGTATCTGTTTTCCCCTGCTGGTTTCCTTTTTCATTTTTACAGGGGCTTTTACCATTTCTTTTCTTTGAATACACTCTTTTTAATAGGAACCAATAAAATTTTGCTGAGCGTTAATATTATTTCCTATTTCGCCCAATTTGAGCTCAAATGTTTTCATTGCTGCTTTAAAAGAGATTCAAAAGTCAAAAATGAAATTTATCCTAGACGCCTCTTGAACTAAGAAAGCCTAAAAAGCATTAAAATGAATACCAAACCTAAAATCTTCTCTCGGTATCTTTCTGTAGTCCTTTTGCTACATTGTCTTAACCGAAATTAGGTTTCTTCAGTATGAACGTTGAAACTAGCTTCGAAAGGAAATTTAAGTTTCTAGATGACTGTTTTATTAAAAAGAAGATTACAGTACTATTTTTCCGGGAAAATGTTGAAGTGAAAGCAGATGACCTTAAAAGTATTTGGCTTTTCCAGAAAGATGATGCACAATAGAAAACAATTGAATAAAATATTACTGTTCCTGAAGAAGTTGACTTAAAAGATTCTCTTAACTTAAGGTGTCTGTATTAATCCCAATAGTTCAAGAATCAACAAGGATTGTTTCTATTTATCATTTGTAAACTTGAGTGGTATCTTTTCAGAATTTTTAGTTGCATCTTTTTACCATTTGCCCCAAACTTGTCCCATTATGACTTATTTTTACTAAATAGGTAGAGAAGGGTACCTTAAACTCCCCAATTGTAGGTAAGAGTATGTAATTTCTGCGTTTTGGATTTATATTTATTGATGAACCTTGGGACTAGGTTAGTTCGACTCCCAGCTTTTTGGATTTAATCCAATTTTTAATTATAATGCTTTGCTTTTAGAGAGCTTTAATCTGTCAAAAACCAGAAATTGGTCAGAGAAGAATCTGACTTTCAATCAGTCGTGGCATCTGTGGTTATAAGTATCGTTTCGATTGTAGAGACCAATGACAGAGAAAAAAGCCATACAGAGGGGGAAATTATTCATTTTACAGAGATGGGTAATCAAAGAAAGATCTTACAAACCCTTCTACGTCTGGACGTAGATAACAAGACAAAAAAGGAAGAATTGGGTTACATTTAAATCTCGGATTTTTAACGAAATGGATAGCGATGAGAAACAGAAGCAGTTGATGACTAAGTATTGAACCAATCGATCCGTGGTGTTAAAATGGTTTGAGGATTGCATCAAAATAATGAAAGCAGCCTCGTATGAACGTAAGGAAATCGCCTGAAAATCTGACCAGAAAGGAAATATTTGGAATTGTAAGATGCACTTCTACAGTTCTTCAAAAATATAAAAAGCAAAGAGTATCGAGCTAGTTTTAATTGATTGTGGTCCAAGGCTAGGTATCTATATAGAAAAATAACCAGTGACCTGGATTTTATTGTTCATAAGCACGTAACAGCCAACTTCATAAAGAGAAATAATGAGCGCATGAAAACTCAAGCATGGTATCCTGGCGTGGACGTATAATTTCAAGAAAACTCTTGGAATTACAGCATATTTTCATGTAATTTGGTCAAAAGGCTCTTAAAAAAGCAACACCAAACGATTCAAAGTTGTTTGGTCAAACTGATGAACTGAAGCAAGCAAAATCCATAATTAATTAAACAGTTTGGTAGAGATTTCCAAAAGCCACAGGACAAAGGAAAAACTTTGACCCTGTGTTAAGTCTCTTTAATTTGTTCTCATTTTGAATTTAACGAGATCTGACCTTCAGCTTGTTCTTAGCTTGTTCTTATTTTCTGGCACAATCTCAGCTGTAATATTTTTTAGTGTGTTCTTAAAAATAAGACTGTAACTGGTCCAAACTATTTAGACTAAGGGTAGACTAAGGGAACGTCCGCTAGATAATCCTCAGTTCCATTCCAATAGAAGGATGTATCATACTGCTTCTTAGAGTGCTGTGATAACTAAAGTGATAAAATCCTTTTAGTACTTATGTCCTTGTTTCCAATGGAGTCCTTAAAAATGGGTGATGGCTTTGAAGGTTAGCTTATCTGCTCTTTCAGTCTTGAATAGAATGTCATTTTTCTGACAATACTGATTTTTTTTCCTCAAAGGCTCTTCTTTTAAGGTTTCGACTTGTGATTTTACTTTTTTATTAAACAATTTATATATCAGTCAACTAAGAGTGGCATTAGGTTCTGCAAATAATCTTCTCTTGTTTTCCCCCTTTATTTACGATAAATTATCAATTAAACGGCATGTTTTCAACATATTTTTTAGCCAACAGCTTGGTTCTTTACTTGTTTATTGAGCGGGCCAACACCATCATTTTCATAAGCTCACAATGTCCACTGAACCTAATTATATTGGTATAGTTTGGGTCTTGCAGCTTCCTCTTATCAGGCCGTCCTTGTTAAGTTTGAGTGAAAAAATGAATGTTACGTTTATGTCTAAATGGGTTACAACTCTAATTATAATATAGCTACAGTGAGCTACGTTTTACTTTTTTCTGAAAGATACCTTAACTGGAAGTCGTCCGTGCAGAGGTTCAGAACAAAGTAAGCATCTCCTGAATACAATCCAACCCCTAACTAAAAAGCCAAACTCTTTGTATTAAAAACAGCTGACGTAAAATTATCTCATTCCTGAAAGTTATTGAAACGAACGATGCGGTGCAGGATACTAAACAAAAAGGATGCACTTTAATTGTCAAAAAATGAAGCAACTGCTTTTTTGATTGTCAAAAATATTTTTTCGCCTACCTTTCACAGTGTTGGAGTAGAAGTATTTCCAAACAAAGAGGATGAAAGACTTTGCTTCCTTGTCCTCAGTGAAATCCAAAATTAGATGAGAAATTATTACTGAGATAAAGTTAATTGTTCTGAGTTTGTCTAAAAATTAATATCGAACTCCATGTCCGCAAAACGTTTACAGTATGAAGCAAAGTACAGACAAAAATTTAGCTATTTTATATTAAGGTCAATTCCAGTAAAGTTCATCCCCAATACCTTTTTGAAGTTATTGTTTTACATTTTGGGGATTCTCTTCCTACTGTTTATTTTTTTCATATGCTTAACGCAAATAAATATTCCTGAAAAATCATTTAGTTGACTGGTTAGATGATGAAGCATAAACCCTTAACTACCCAGAAGACATTGCAATAGGGAAATGATTTAGCCAAAACAATGTTATGTATAACAGTTAGAATACTACTTGAAGGGGATAACTCAAAGCGGGGGCCTTACTTAATGAAAAGCAGACATAGTACTGTAAGCATATTAATTGGTAAAATCAGTATCGCGTTCATCAATGCTTTATGCAGGCTACTGTAAATTGTGATTAGAATTGGTGAAATGAAAAAAAGGAAAGTCTTTTTACTAAGAATTTCTCAATTGTTTTCACTAAATAGCTAAAAATAAAAGTTAATAAACCCAAATCTTTTTATGTGTACCTGGTGTTCGTCAGTGACGTCAGGCTTCCAGGAAACAGGGGCAGTAACTACATGACCAGGTTCTCTTTCTTAAATTTTATGATCATTATTTTTCATGTATGTCTTTACAAAAAGGCAGTCTGTATTGTTTTCTAACAAGAAATAAGAAACTTTTCGGCACTCTAAGAAACAGTCTTACATTTTTCCTGTTCAATGTTTCGTTAACCGATCAATAGACTAACCAAATTTTCTCCTGAATAACCACAACAGAGTGTGTTTTTGGTTGTAAATTGTTTTGAAATGCTAAGAAAACTAGCCAATTCGAAAAGATGAAAATTTTTAAAGAGGAATAGAGTTATTTTTACATATGTCCCTTTTCTTTTATGCTGACTTTTCTACTGAGGAAAAAAATTTAAAAGTTACACTTTTTGACATGTTAATATCAATGCAATAATTAGATTCCAAGAAAAACTTCCTATCCTATCATTAAAACGTTTATGTACATATAACTTTTTTGGAAGAAAATAAACACTCTCTTTTGTGGGTGCTTAAAGATAATGGTAACACTTCATTTCAGATCAAAGAAGCCACCGGGTATTCTTTTTGGTTAGAATAAGAATCGAGTATGGCTCTAGAAAAGCTGAAATAACAATGTTCCCAGGATGTATTGGAATACCAGTGAGACTTTTACAACAGAGAGGTTTCTAAGATATTAAAAAAGTCAAACATTTATTTTCGAAATGCATCTCTGCTTCCTTTTCATCAAACATATAGAACCCTCCATAAGTCTCCAATAGAAACATAGCAATTATGCCTATTGGTACCACAGATCAATGTTAATCCTAATCGACGGATGTGATGATACTTAAAACGGTTGTACCAGGATAAGAAAACTGGTGCTGTGAACAGAGACAAAAGCCGGGTGTACGTCAAGGTGATCTGATTTGTAGTCCTTTGAGATTAATTCGTTTGGTTGTTGTATTCCAGTATTGCCAGAGTAATGTCTCCTTTCTGTACAATGTTTACTGTGTCTATAAATAAGCCGCCTAGATTCACTGGGAGAAAATCCTGACAACTTATTGATCTTAATGGCATTCCTAATCGACTCGGGTTTAGTATCACAGACTTTGTCAAAGTACATACTGGGTGATCAGGTAAAGAGACTGTGTTTATGATCAGTTGCTAATGCGTGAAAATTGAAATTGACTGCACCTATATCTTATTTTACTTTAGAAAACGATATCAGCAAAGTGATAGAGCATTGTATTAACATTTTCCTTTGTATGAAAATACTTCCAAATGTATCTGAGCCACAGTACATTTGCCTTAACTAGCGAAGTTAGACAATTCCTCTCCAATTGAATGATATCGAAAACAAAGGGTTTTTTTGAAGCAGAAGGGATATTTTTATATAAACATACAAATATTCATATACATAAATATTTAGACTGATAGATTTTTCACTATATAGCCTGCCATCTGCCGTATTCATTTTCTTGTTTTCAAGACAGCAATATCAATTCAACAGCTTTAAAAGATCCAGCAAGTGCATTTTATAATTTAATTTTGAATTTTATATTGCCCAGAATGATGGTATTCTGATGAAAAGAATTATAATATCTGAAAAAAGTTGAATTTGTCAACAACAATACTTAAAGCATTAGTTTTTGCTATGGTATGATACGTTATTTATAACGCGTTTTACAGTTAAATTGGAATTTTGGTGATAAATTCTTCATTACAGAACAGGAATTTTTTTGTGTTCAGCAGAGTTCATAAATTTTACTAGAGCACAGAAAAATTGTATTATTTACGTATAAATAAATATAGATATATAGATAGATGGATAGATAGATAGATAGATAGATAGATAGATAGATAGATAGATAGATAGATAAATAGATAGATAGATAGATAGATAGATAGATAGATAGATGGATGGATGGATAGATAGATTGGATAGATAGATAGATAGATAGATAGATAGATAGATAGATAGATAGATAGAAAGATAGATCGATAGAGAGNTAAATTCTTCATTACAGAACAGGAATTTTTTTTGTGTTCAGCAGAGTTCATAAATTTTACTAGAGCACAGAAAAATTGTATTATTTACGTATAAATAAATATAGATAGATAGATAGATAGCATATTCTGTAGTTCTGTAGTTTTAGAAGATCTTGAATTCAGGTTTTTTGCCTTTTTTTCAGTGGAGAGTATGTAACTGTGAAATGACGCTATTGTCAAATTTCGATATTCTTTACTATTTTAGATAACGTAACTAGTTCTCCATTTGAATTTTCTATTTCACAATTTCCCCTTTTGTTTTCCATAAGGATTCATGTCTAATTTATGTACCTGTAGCTCTGTTATTTAAATAAATAGATGGTATATTTTGATATGAGGTACAAATCGAACAAAGAGCATTATTTTTTGGTGTTTTCCTGCTACTGGTTTTGTCCATATACAACCTGTTATCTAACTGCGTCGTTTAGTCCAGTTGATATTATGTTATATTATCCTTCCATCCTTTTTATTAAATGTCTGATATCATTCTCAATATAATGAACAGCCTGAGGTATTACCATATAACTGTAATTATTACCATTATTATTGTTATTATTATTATTATACCTTTGTCGCTCACTAAATGTGAGTGGTAATGTGTTCTCGGGGTTTGGCATCAACAAGATTTCTCAAATCTCGAGAACCTTTCTCAGAATCCTGGCAGAATGTAATATAACAATTTTCTGCAACTCATCAACCCGTTCCTCTATTCCAATGTCCTCCAATTTCTCTTTTTATCTTCTTTGGTGTTGTTCCAAGTATTCCTATGGTTATTGGGATAAGTGTCACTTTCATGCCCATAACTTCTTTATCTCTCGTGCAAGGTCTTGATGTTTCTCAATTTCTTCTACTTCCTTAGACTTTACTTTCGAATCTTAGGAAATTATTATTTGTGCACTAGTACCTAAAAGCACAGCCAGGTGTTATACCGCATCTAATAAGGAAGCTAGTTATTACCAATAACCAAAGGTTCCTCATAATTTCCCTTATATTTTAGCATTCTAATACTTTTCTTATTATTCTAGCTGCCCCTAATATAGCAGTTTTTTGAACAACATATGCCTCTAGCTCGATTCCAATATCTTTTATAAAGTTTGGAAACATTTTTGAACACTACCTAGGGCTCCAACAACAATTGGTATGTCAATAATTATTTCAGACCTTTACCTATTATCAATGATGACTATTTCCGGTTTTCTTTCCTTAATCTCGTTATTGAATCATCATATCCCATAGGATCTTATGATCAGCATTTTGATCTTATGATCAGCATTTTCAACTACAACCTCATGTTTTTTATCATACCAATTCTCAGGTTTTTCTAATTCAAATTTCTCACATAGCATCCAGTGGACCATCTGTGCAACTTTATCGTGTCTTCTTTTATATTCTTTTTGGGCCAGTGTGGTACACTCGCAAGTGACATGGCTTATTTCCCCTTTCTGACCACATAGTCTACAGTTCGTTCAACCTGTAGTTTTATCAATGTTATGCTTCACATAATTAGTTCTAATGGTTTGCTCCTGGGCCGCACATATCAATGCCTTAGTCGGGATTTTTATATCACATTTACGGAGCCATTTCCGGAATGTCTCTATATCAATTGTATCTGGTAAATCTCCGAAAAACTGACCATACATTTGTCTGTCTTTCCAAGCTTCTTTCTTTTTTCATTCAAAACTCTCTTAAACTCGGACTTTTTTGCACAGTGGTTAACGTCTAATATGCCCACATGCTTAACACCTTGCGACAGAGTATCAGTTGAATTATTCAGATACCATCCCAAATTACTGTCCTCACTCCTGATGGCATTTTCACAACTCACTCTTCCTCTCCCACCCTCTTTCCGATTAATATAAAGTCGATCCACATCACATTTTGGGTGAAGCCCTTAATTAATAGTAAACAATTTCCTTTTTTTTTCTATGTAGATTCTTTACTTCATCTACGTTCCAGTTGATCGGGAATTATTATTATTATTAAGTCTTTTCACATTTTTTTTTTGGGGGGGGCGCGGGGCGCGTAAAGTTTGGGAACTAAGTAACACCGGGTTATTACTCATAACCTGAGGTATCATGTCATTAATGTATGCTTTATAGTTTTCTAGTTTTTAGATTTTCTTTATAGAGAAAGTGCTCTTCTGAGAATGTGTGCCCTTGAGTTTAAATCTATTTTCTGGATTTCTGGCAATTGACTTTTTCCCGGGATTAAATTGACGTATTTCCGCGTTCCTTTCTTCACCATACCCAAGGCTTTTACAATAACCGGTATTGTACTCGCTCTCATGTTCCACATCCCACTGACCTCGATTTCTAAGTCTTTATATTTGCCATGCTTTTCAAACTCCTTGGCAGTGATGTTGTTGTCGGATGGGACACTCCTATCATCTGGCGCTGCTTGGTCAATTTATCTTTTATGACAATGTCCAGTCTGTTAGCCTGAATCGTTCGGTCCGTTCTTATTGGGAAATTCCATAATATGGTTACATTTGGGGTGCCTATTACTGGTAAGAGTTGGTGTTCGTACCATTTTTCAACAATTTCAATGCCATAGAAGCTACACACTTTCCAATGAATATACTGACCTACACGATTGTGCCTGTTAGTATACTCGTTTGGCGTAGGATTTGTTAACCTGACACCAAATGGCCAATCGTCTCGACACTTTTACTACAAAATCTACATTTCGGATCGGCACCATTACGTATAACATTTGCTTTGTAGTTTCGTGTTAATAAACTCTGGTCCTCTGCAGCTATTATAAATCCTCGGTTTTCGCTTTAAGAGCAGCACTACTAAGCCACCGATGGGTGTCTGATAAATCGATCTTCGTAGGCCTTCCAAAGAAACCCAATGCAATTGAATGTGAAATGCACAGAACAATTAGTTTAATAAGCCAGGTGATAAAACTTTTACTTTGCATTTTGATCATGATAGCAAGAAGTAGGATAAGACCTAAGATTGGTAAAAACAGTTTGGGCTCCTTTAAGATGCTGGTACAACGAATGCGATCTTTGATCTGAGAATGCTATCAGAAAGAGTTACTGTGGTGCATAAGGATTTACATATGCAATTCTCAGTGGTATCACTTTATTTACAAGCCAAATTGATCTAGGTAGAACTTTTCCTTGAGTTAAATTTTCTCACTGTCAGTCACTCCCAATTCCATAAACAACTCAAGAATGAAATATAACACCTTTTTGAAAAAATTAGTTGCTATAGCATTTAGTATCAAACTCATCGCTTCTCACACTTATCACGCTTATCACACAAAGCAATTAGAGCCAATCAGCCAATCACAATATACGTCTCTAACACAAAATTATACGTCAGTTTTCTATTCTATTATTTGGTTCTAACCATTCCGTGCCAATGGCTTAACCTCTATGGTCTAAGATGCAAAGAAACATACTTGGAAACATTTTCAACTTTACTATAGGAGATCTAAACTACTCCTGTGACTCTCCCATCAAAATGTGCAAATCTTGAATGTTACAGGCCAGCCCTTTTTATCTTAAAACTCTCCGTCATCATTTTTTCATTGTTCTTACACTATTTTCTGCTGTTGCGACAAACCATGGAGTAAAACTGATCTTCTCTCTTGTCAGCCTCCGTATGACAACATTCTCAACTAAGCAATGCTCATTGTCTTGAATTAGAATTTTGCTTTCTAATCATTAAAAATCAAATTGTTATTAGAAATATTTAATTTTTGTAATCAGGCCAGCCAATGTAAACTACCAGTTACTGAGAGACTTGATGCTATGAAATATTAGATTAAAAAAATGAAGAGTTAGCAACATTAAAATCATCAAAAATTACTATTGTTATTGGTTTTTTGTTATTACACAGGGCAACAATTTTTGGGGATTCTCATATTTTCTTTTAAAATAAAAGTGTTTCTGTACCAATTTTTCGTGCTGATTCCAAAAATGATATCCATTTGTTCCCACCACTTCTAGTTTTTGCGGAATAGGATTCCTTTTTTTTTACGCAACCCTATTTCGTATGGTGGTTGGCGCCACCGTCTCGGTTTTCTCCCGAATATTTTCCAAATGGAACCAGCTGTGAACTCAAAGCTTTTTTTACTTTTATCGAGGCATATTTTTACAGTTTTACTGCAATTTTCAAGCGTATGTGATGATCCAATCCAAGTTTATGGCCGTTTTGTCACTGGACTTTTGGTCAAAGTTGGCACTCGGCCAACATGTGATTTTTTTGACTGTGAAATTGATGGCATCATTCTTTTTCATCATTCATTGAAAAATGTATTAAAAAAGTGATCAGATTCATTTCAGGGCCATTCTGTACAAAAATTTGGTTCATTCTGCGATTTAAATATTTTGGCCAAAATCGCCAAATTTCAATGGCCAATAAATATGATGATGTCACCGATCGTCTGATGACATCATCACCAAAAATTTGTATTTTAATTTCTTTGGAGCATTGTTCTTCTGCCACCTTACCAAAGTTTCAAGACTGCAGCTAGAATACACCCTAAGATTTTAGGGGGCAGAATCCGTGCCCATATAT
>RDPX01000002.1:3207072-3235311 GCA_003991215.1 Morbakka virulenta | reverse complement strand
ACAAAGGAGTATTTGCATTATGTTTCCAAAACAGCCTCTCAAGAACAAACTCTGTTGACAGCTGTCACACTAACACAACCGATCCATCTCTTCTCAGATCTCAAGTGGAAACAGGAAACCACAAAAAATGCAACTGAATGACTGACTGACTGAAATGTCACCTTGTTGTAAATACTCAGCCAATTAGCGATAATAGGGAAAACTGCTTGCATACAATGTGAATGGCCCCATGAAAGGATTAACAAGGAACCAAAGAAATCCAGAGGTCAATTGTGATTCAATCAGAATATCAGCATCAATTAGATGAAGAAGAATGGAATAACCACATTTTAGCGCTCTTTATTGGTTTGAAAAGGACATCCCATGACCAGAAGAAAGTTTTTCCCAATGCTAAAGCAGAATTTTTGATGAAAACTAGGTGTAGCAAGGGCAGAAAAAACTAGACGTGATGGGAACAAATGGATATCATTTTTGGATTCAGCAAGAAAAATTGGTTCAGAAACACTTTTATTTTTAAAGAAAACATGAGAGTCCCAAAAAATTGTTCCCCTGTGTTATTGTTCTCCTAACCACATTGTTGGCGTCTCTTTTACAAAAAAAATAACTTCCTTAGCGTTCAAGAATTCTGCTCAAAATTCATGTTGTTCAAACCTTAATACTTGAACCAAATTTTTAAAACATTTAATGATTGCTGTTTCCTTCCAAGTGCACCCATTATTTCACTTTAACCTTTCGAAGTAAAAGCTTCAAATCTCTGGACCTAAATCCTGATACTTCTCGATCGAATTTTCAAATTTCTTATAATTCTAACCTGCAGTCATTATGCAGTTAATGTCAGTTATAAAACACAACGCTACAATTATGTTAATTTTCACTACATTTGGTCGTTCGGCTACTATAATATAAAAAGCACATGAAAATTCTATAATACTTTCTACTAATTATCTGCATTCTCTCATCAGTGCCTTAATTTTGCAAACAAGTGAAAAAATGACCGAAAGCTGAATGAGAAAAACAAACAAGATTATCTTTCTTCAGAGGTACCAGTGACAGTATGACTGGAAGTTATGGAAGTTACGGTAAATCATAAATTTACACCATCTTAAAAAGCGATTTCTAAAAACCCCTCTTCCTTATTTACTCTTTGTAAAGGATATTTTTGGTACCAAAACATCTATTTTGGCAGAAGGCAACCTCAAGTGAGTCATCTCTTATCTCACTGAATATTGCCTTCTCCCCCACTCAAACACTTATTCCCAAAAGGTAACAGATTTATTCTAAGTTCCAAAAATTCTGTTTCGCAGTACATTATTTAAGTCATACAAATAATAAGGAGATATTAATGTTTTTCTAAGATTGGTAGTTACAACAAATCAATTTTAATTGAATTATCACAACAAACAGTGGAAAAGACCTGTATCGATCATAATTCTAAAATTCCATTGTAAATATATTGCTTCGGAGAATCCTGGATTCCTGTAGTTCACAGTGAAACTATGTTAATTTGCATTAGATTTCTAACATCACCATTACAATGTGAACGTTTGGGTAAAAAAAACTCCATGACATCCAACACCCAGATACAAAATAATAAAGAATTTCAGGGTGGTAGACCCCACTGATGACATTAAGCAGTTCAGTTTTCGGAGAACTAACTTTTCTAAAAGTAACCTCGACCAAATTCACCCTGCTACATGCAGACGATAAACTTTCTTCAATAAAGATAAAACTTGTTTTTGATAGTAGTCTGACATGACAGTAACAAATATGTTTTGAAAACTCTTAGGTATTAGGGACCAATCGAGTTAAAGAATATTGAGTACATCCATCCACAGAGATCATTTTAATAAATGTTAACAAGCATAATTCCAATGCAGCTTTGCTATACCTTTGCACACATGACCTCAATTTCGACATTAATCTTTAGATTTGGGTATGATTCATTAGCTATTTCAATGTTAGAAATAATGCTACATCTGAAATGTTTAGTTGATCAATAGATTTCCAGTTATTATTGATACGATATCATTAAAATAAATTGTTTAACAAAATTTGTTTTTTGTGTTCGACTCGAACTCTAATCTTCCCTTCTACCCATATCTAAGCCATCGACGTAAATTGTTTTTGTTTTCATTGACTTTTAAGACTTGCTTTTTCAATGACTTGACATCTATTTTATTAAAATAAAAGCCAAACATCTTATGAATTCTAACGATCGTTTGTCTCTTTGGTCAATAGTCTGGTAACTCTGTCCAAATAATTTAGTATATCGTTTAGTAAACATCATAAAATATAATATAACGTAACACAGGACAACATTGCGATTGCATTTCTTTGCCTATTTTCATTGCCATCTGAAAGAAAAAAATTTGTCTGGGGTTTTTATTTTTTTGTGCTTTTTTTTAATTAGGCCTTTCATTATCAAAACTTGTATACTAGAATCCCTGATTGTTATACGTATTTAAAGATAGACATCGACAACCTGATTTGCAGGAAGTTATGAGATAAAAACTGTATTCAAAAGTATCAAGTCAATGTGAAATAAGAAAAAATTAAAGAGTAACTTACGTACACAAATATTGTAATGCCTTTGATAGATTTTCAGTCAACTCAAACGCAGCTCAATTTTCTGTTAATGCAAAAATAACACGAGATATAACGATAGTGTTATTCATCCCATCTACATTCGAATTCGAACTCGCGTCAAGACTTCGCACCAGTAGTCACATGCTGCAGAATCAATTTATTTTAGAACTGCCGTTCTGAGAGTCACATCATATCAAGTAAAATAAAGTTCTAACATTTACCAATAAATCAAACCAATATTTAACTTTAAGTTATTAGCAGAAAACATTGCTTAAATTATGTGTTTAACCAGGAACAATGGCTGCGATTCTTTTAAAAGATTTTGATTAAAATTATGGAACTGATACCAGAGAAGAAGGCTTTGGAATTAAAGAGAGATTTGGTGGAATATAAAAGCTGAACCAAACTAAAGGGCAAAGCAGTGCCCTTAGCTTTCATGATCATTTTCCTTTGCTAGTGATTAGAAATATAATAAGAAAGACTGAAATTTATGATATTTCACATTTTTGTAATTTCCCAGGCCTGCACTGTAATTTTTGTCCAAGGAATATTAAAACCACTTTCTCCCTTCCAGCTTGAAATAATCAAAATTGAATAGGCTCAACAAACTAATTTTTGTAATAACAAAATATTAACGAGATGGTTTATGATCTAGGCGGCATACGTCCCTATCTCACAAAATCACTTTGATTATTCCCCTACTTTTTCTGCGTTGGCACTTAAACAATGAAGACGTAGCATTTTTATAATAGATTACCCTACACCCTAAAAATCTGTTTTATCCTGTAGCATGGAAGGGAGAGGGGTTCTTTTATATTTTCCTTCTTTTATAATTGAAAGTCCATTTTGTTAATCACCTACACTAAATAACATTATATCAAAATTTTTATCATCAGGTTTCAAACCAATTAAGAGAAAAAGGAGAGAGGAACCCCACAACTTATCTTTGAAATTTATCAGAACAAGGATCCAGAAAGATAGTGAGAAGTTGCTTACCAAGAAACCTTTGGATGGGTAGAGTCAACAATCAAAAGGGCAGGACATTACACCTGCGCCAATATTATGCTAAATATATTTTTAAAAAATTTATTAATAGGACGATCCTGTACTTCTAAAAACACCCTCTGCGTTGTTTTACATTTAATATCCTTGACATATATGACTCACTTTTTCGTGATGATGTTTCGAAAATTAAGCCCATCAAAGCGTTACGGAGCAGGGTTATGATATTAAAACTTTAAAAAGGTAACCACGTTATTTGGGTAAACAAGATGGGCTAAAATTAGTGTTTAATGAACTTGCTTTCTGACCCTAAGAGATCAGAAAGCTTGATCACAATCCTTCTTTTACAAGAATAACTAGTTTCTCCTGTATTAGTTGTATGTAAAATATGGATTTAAAGTATTGGAAAAGATCTGTTTAACACTCAGAGCGATTTGTTACCTTGCTGTAAATATATATAAATATATATAAATATATATAAATATATATAAATATATATAAATATATATAAATATATATAAATATATATAAATATATATAAATATATATAAATATATATAAATATATATAAATATATATAAATATATATAAATATATATAAATATATATAAATATATATAAATATATATAAATATATATAAATATATATAAATATATATAAATATATATAAATATATATAAATATATATATATAAATAGATAAATATATATATNCCTTGACATATATGACTCACTTTTTCGTGATGATGTTTCGAAAATTAAGCCCATCAAAGCGTTACGGAGCAGGGTTATGATATTAAAACTTTAAAAAGGTAACCACGTTATTTGGGTAAACAAGGGGGGCTAAAATTAGTGTTTAATGAACTTGCTTTCTGACCCTAAGAGATCAGAAAGCTTGATCACAATCCTTCTTTTACAAGAATAACTAGTTTCTCCTGTATTAGTTGTATGTAAAATATGGATTTAAAGTATTGGAAAAGATCTGTTTAACACTCAGAGCGATTTGTTACCTTGCTGTAAATATATATATAAATATATATAAATATATATAAATAGATAAATATATATATATTTATATATCTTCTAAAGCACGATTTTGACTAACAGCAGTCATAAATACTCCTCAACTACAATGTAAATGTAGTTGGGGAGTGTTCAATTGCTTAAGAGTTGATAGTGCCTTGCGTGAAAGACATAAACCGCGTACTAAAACCTAAGGAGCCAGAATGCTAATTTTATTTGCTATCATTCTAGAACAACGCAAGATTTTGTTTGTCTGACGACATCGTCTCATGTCCTTGATCAGTTGAGGTCAGCTGGGTCATTTTCTCAACCAAACAATTCCACAGGTACTTTTTTCGTTCACAACCTATTTTGCATTCGTAGGTTACGGTAACGATGAGGCATTCAAGGGTGTGTTTTATCCTGTATAGACCTCCCAGCAAGAACATGAGAGCAAAATGTTTATCGTACCATCGATAACTTTTGCAAAGTGAACGACAGGAAATATGGATATTTGTGTGGACATTTTACACATAGAGCTTCCTTGGCCCATTGCTTAAGGTTTCAAACTCATCTTAAAAAGGCGGCTCCGGAATATACATTCACGCATTGTATGATACACCGTGAGGCATTGACATTTAAAAATTGTTATCAGAGTTGACCGAAGTGCTTAATCAAGTGATAAATCTTGTAAACACAATGAGAAATTTAGTGCAACTAACAAACTTTTGTTTAGACACTATTGTTAACAGATAGATGCAGATTACCAGTGCCTCCAAAACTACACCGAAATGAGGTAACTTTTGAAGGGTAAAGCGCTTAACCAAGTTTTTGAACTTTTTAGAGAGTTCAAGGGCTTCTGTACACACCAAGAGAAGGAATAACCTGTAAAAGTTCTGCAATCATTTTTGTATCACTGGCCTATCTCTGTGACATCATTAGTAAGCTTAAAGAACTAAACTTTTTTTTGCAAGGAAAAGATAGGATCGTCATTGATTTAATTGATTGGTCATCAGAATTTTAAATGAAATTAAAACTCTTGGAAAGGAAAATGGCAATTACTGGGACTTTAATTTTTCCTGTCCTCATTGAGTTCCTTGAATACAAAGAGGAAGTATTGCCTGATGCTAATATCAACATTTTGATAGTTAACAATCTTCAATCTTGGCTCAGCGAGTTTGAAAAATATCTTTCTGACTTAACAAAAGACGCTTTGGCATTTTTCAAAGGACCGTGTCTGTTAGAATCCAAGATAGTGCCTATTTGTTCTAGGGTGATAATGACACTCAAGAAGATTTGATAAACATCATAAATGACTCGACAACGTGAGCTGTATTGAAAAAGAAAACCTTTGCAGGAATTTAGATAAGCAATGGTTTCTTCCTATCTCAAATTTACAAATATAGCCATCGTCTTCTGATGTTCTTTCAATCAACCTGTTTTTGCAAGAATGGCTTCTTGCTATTGTTGGGAATAAATACCAAGATTTGGAACTAAGTAGAAGCTGAACCATACCTGAAGTGTGCTTTCTCAACTACGCTGCCAGGTATGAACAAATTGATGACTAAGGTACAGAATAGTTTGAGAGTTTATAGTTTAATTTGCTTAACTGAAACAATTATGATAATACCTTTTAACTGCAAGTATCAAATATATCATAGTGCAATGTTATTTTAGCATTTCCTATAGTTAGGGTTACCATACGTTCTATTTGGCTGGGATCTGCATAGGACTTGAAGCCTTGTCCTGGACAGGTCAATAAGAAAAACGACAAATCTTCAAGCCACCCAACAATGTTCCAATCTTCAGAGGAAACTTGAGATTTCGCCAAATTAAAAGCAAGCAATCATGTTATTAATAGACATTTGACCTCCAGGGCAAAAAGACCCAGACAGATTTGGACTGGGAAAGTTATAGCAAAAAAAAATGTTATTCTCCAGATAAATCTGTGACCGTTCAGAGGAAAGAGTGTTGAACAGATTTGAAAGAAGGAATAAAGAAAAATGTGTAAATAGGTTAAGGACCCGTTGTAGTGAAATTAAGGGATTTTTTTACTGTTTTTGGTGTAGAAAAATATGTTGACTTTACATACCGTTGAATCAAAAGTTTAAGAAGAGTGACATAAACTTGGTCATGAGTGATAACAGTATAAAACAGGTAAAGCCACTGCTCCAGAACTAGTTGTCAGATCTTTTGTATTTTATTTCTCAACTTCGAGTATTCTCGAAAACAAGAAGAAAGTCAACTTCCTCGAACTTTCCTAAAACCTTGTACAAACTACATCCATATTATATGCAACTTTAGATTATTTGAAGTTTGTACAGATCATATTTAACGACCTAGATGATGACAGGCAAAACAAGTGTTTTTCGTTTTTTGATGAGGTGTGTGGCGAAGCCTCTCTCTCTCCTTAATCATGGTGAAACACTTTTTGGCAAAACAACAACTATACTAACTTAGCTTTATGGTAATTTTCTTGTTTCTTGTTGCAAAATTTGTAGGCAAAATGCCCCCTGTTTTTAAGGTAGACAGCTTCAGCGACGGGATCAGTCTTCGGAAACAAAACTGTTGCTATCATCAGTAATAATGACAGTGACAATTAGTCATTCATTATTTGACTTTGTCCATCTGTTGAAATCCATTTGTAACCATTGTGTAACATAAAAGACTAACCAGATGTCATTGGAAGACGATGGTATTACTAAAGTTGCCAAATGCTTTGATATTATCTCTTAACACACAATGAAAAAACGAAATATTGACTAATTATTATCTGACATATGTCTCTGTGTTTCTTAAACCAATTGAAAAGAGTGTGTTTATATATCTTAAGGATTTTTACAATCAGACCGTAATGGGCTTAAAACCAGATCCTCATCAAGGAAATGTTGATGCTACAATCAGCTTCCGCTCTAATTTGTCAAGTTTTGAAAAAACTTACATGATAAAGAGCGTTAGGCAGATATTAATCATAGGGATTCAAACATATCTGTCATTTCATCTCTTAATGAGCCAAGGTTTGATTTCTCCATTTATGAAATCTTTTTGTCTACAAAGAGGTGGTGACGAAAGCTGAAAAAGGATTGCTCCCAATGCTCTTAAATGAGATGTAGACCTAGTTCTGCACATTATTTTGACCTGCTTGATCTTGAAATCTTCACCGCATCTGAAGTTCAGGAATAAACGCTGTGTTAAACCCGAAATACAATTAACATTTGCTCCGTCTCTTTAGTTGAACTTTATATAAGAAAGATTTTTCTGTGTATATACTTTATCTAATATTATATCTCTGCTAAGTCTTTAGTTGTTCTGGACAGCCTGTCAAAAAAGGTAACGAGCTATCTCTATTCTCTCTTTGTTTTTCATATGAATAAAAACCCACTTGGCTTGTATTTTCTCACTTTGGCGTCTTGGTCCAGTTGAGTGCCAACGGAAGAGCAATGGACCAAAATGAATGTAATTTTGACTGTGATATCACAGAATGGAAAAAAAATTGCCTTCTAATGTGATCAAGAGCACTGAAAATATTTTCAGTCGTTCCGATGTTGCTCACAGGCAAATCAACCATCTCTAAAATTGTGCCGTGTCTTATGAAACTCGCAACCATTCTAAACCATTCTAAATCTTTATTCATGTGCCTAAACTAGGATACATCTGCTTACAAAAAAGTCTTAAGCAGTGATACAGTTAAACATGTGTATGACTTCAAATATTTATATAGCTACTATACATCATAAAGAGCTGGATGTTAACATTAGACCCGGAAAAGCAGGGAGAGTACTAAACGAAATAGAAAAACAAATTGGAAATCAGACCTCCCTGGCAAGTTGAAAAGAAATTTCTTCTGAGCTATTGTAGAGTCTGTCCTTATATATGGTTCCGTCTCATGGGCTTTGACATAGAAACATGAATGAGAGCAAGATGGTGTTTATACTCGGGTACTCGGTATGGCTCTAAGCAGCCCCTGAAAAGATTATCCTGCTAAGAAAGAAATCTGTACCAATATCCTTATTATTACCACCTCAATATGACAGCAACTTTGCTTGATATTACTGCAAAAAAAAGCAACGTGGTCCCAAATGTCATATTATGGAACCCCTCTCATAGAAGGAAATCACAAGGACACCAAGAGAAGGTCCTGAATTGACCAACTGAAACATGATATTGGATGTAATACCGACAAACTGCTTACTACTATGAGTGAAACAGGCTGATGGAAGAAGATGGGATTCAAAGCAGGGGTTTGGTCAACCTGACTGACTGACTGACTAACTGACTGACTGGCTGACTATATTAGATATCTAACTTTTCGCTTTCTTTCGTTTCTATGTAAGACCTTGATATCAGCTTTTGTAGTGAAGATACAGCTTCATCAGCAAATTTTATGTGTGTCACAAAAATGGCTTTGAAAAACACATGTTTAAGGATCCAATGTCAGGAAAAATAAAGTCAAAATACAGCAATTAAAAGGGCTGTGTAACATATCAAGTAGCTCTTTCATTTTATAGTGACAAAGTCCATATGCTGTTGACAAGTTTTATATAATGCATTCTTACATTAATTTCTGACTCATTAAAATGTAATTTATTACTGGATCCTTTACATGCTAATGTGTATCAGATGTCCTCCAAATATAACCTAATTTAATAAAAAAACTAAGTCGTTATCTTCCTCAAATATTCATAGACACTCCTTCTGACGTTAACCTGGTGAGGTTGCTTCTCACATGAAGAATACTTACTGATGAGAATGTTCCATGGGTCTCTAGATTTTTTCTAGATCCTTCTTTGGATACTTATCTTCAGTCTATTGGTTAAGTCTGTTTCTAAAAGATTGGTTCTTTGTATCATGCTAGAGAGTATCTTATGTCTGAAACCATTTTGTATCTCCAAAAAATGTCATGCTTCTCTGCATGGAGTATTGTTGTTACATCTGGACAGGTTCTTCCTATCTCCTCTTGATGTTCTTGATCGAGTCCAAAGATATGCTTATAGCTTAGAAGGTCATAATTTTGCAACTATTCTTCAGCATTTGTTTTATCAATGAAATGTAGCTTGTAATATTATTTTCTATAGGATTATCATGTAAAGTGTTCTAATGGACTTTTCTCCTTGGTACTAGCTCAGTTTGTTTTATCCTTTGTGGTTCGTTTCTCCTTAACAGTTGTTGCTCCTCATTGTAGTAAATCTCTTTTTAGATATAGTTTTTTTCCACAGACCACTAGACTGTGCAACTCTTTAGCTTCCACTTACTTTCCTCCATCATATTATTTGAATGCTTTTAAGTATTAAACCAACTCCTATAAGCTAATACATTTATGATAAATGTCTTACGATTCTCCAAGGGAATGTTTGGACTATATTCTATCATGAACTTGCCTAGGTGATCAAAGGCATTCATGGACCAATTGCAACAAATAGCAATAAACAATTTGATTTTCAATTATATTAAAACAATCTTGTTCTTCTTAGCTTTTCCATTTAAAAGAGGTTGTTATTTTTAATGAGTCTCCACCATGTTGATCTGTTTTGGGTGTTTTCTACATTCATCTGCTTCTCCTCTAAATCTTATTTTATCCAATCTCTCCATCGGGTTTTAGGTCTTCCTCTTGGTCGATTTTCAGCAATATTCATCTCCATTATTCTTTTTCCTGATTGGTGTTCTTTATTCCTTCTTAAGAGGAATTCATACAATCTCAATCTTGCCTCTTTTATCTTCATGGGCACTTCTATCACCTTTATTATTCCTCTTATGTGTTCATTTTTTACTTTATCTAGCTTTGTAACCCCTAATATCCATCAAAGCATCTTCATCTCTGTTACAAAGAATCTTCTCCCTTCTGTTTTTTAATGGTACAGCTTCCAAAGCAGACGTTCAAGCAGGTCGAATTACCAATCTATGAATTTTCTCTTTGAAAATCATAGGAACTATTAAGTCACAGAATAAACCTGATTCTTTCCTTCAATTATTCCTTCCACACTGAGTGCGAAAATTTATTTTACTATTTATTTCTCCATTGTCTCTACCATTTATTCAAGAAATTTAAAACTCTCTACACGTTTTATGTATTCCTCTTTCTAGTTTGATATTATTTTGTAGATCACCTTCTCTCTGTGTTGTAAATTGCTACGTCTTCTTTCTATTTATTCTCATATCTTGCTTTATAGTGCTTGTTTCGTCCCCTTTAGTTTACTTTGTAACTCAGCTTTATTTTCAGACTTCAACAAAATATAATCCTTACACATTAAACTTTATGGTTGATTCTCTCTTACACACACAGAAAGCACATCTGTAACAATATTACAAAAAAAACCCCTGACTAAGTACCGAACTCTGATGCAAACCTACCTCTATCTTGAACTTATCTGTCATTCAAACTGTGCTTTCTACTTTCGTTGTCACATCTCTCTATGTTTCTACTAATTTCAAAGAATCATTTAACCTAATTTGACAGATGAGATTTTAAAGAATCAAATGAGATCTTGCTTCGGCTCTGATGCCTCTGATTTCTAGGGATAAGACTATGGCTTAAAAGTAGCATGTTGACATGATGAAACTTATAAAACTTACAGGCGGATTCTTCTGATTCATAAGTTGTCCTTACTACTCATGCAAATCGCTCCTCTCGCTACTTGTGCTATCCGTTAGAGCTATATTGCTATTTCTTTGACACATTTTTGGCACTCTTTTCATAATAATGTCACGAATTTCTATACATTTTGAGTTAACTGTGATTTCTGGAGCATTTAATCAATAATTGTACTTTCAAGTATGGTCCAAGACTTACAACATAGAGTACGAAAGCATCTTTCTTGGTTATGACCTCTGTTTTACCATGCCCAACGGAGTGATTTTGAAAGGCTGAAGCTGGACAGAATTCTAGCCAGTATACCAGTGAAATGCTCTCCATGTGTCTCCCTGAGAATGTGTGAATGAAGATGAAGGTGAAATCCTTTAAAGTAAAGGATTAAATGATGTGGCTTTCAATATTTCCCTGTCAGAAGAATAAAAATTGCTACTGACTTGTAGAAACTGCTTTCACAGTAAAAATTAGTTAGAAAGCCTTTTGATTCCTCATTATTGTAAGAGACGAAAATGAAATTATAGAAATAGGACTTAAGAACGAGTCATTTGCAGAATAATTTGATTTTTTTTATAGAATCACAGTTTGGATTTCATTTTCTTTATTTTCGCATTAATAGGTGTGTTTGATAATACGGTATGACTAAGGAGCCCAGTGACTTGCTTGTTACAAGCCTCGTCTTCAACTCCGCATACTCTCCTTATGGTCAGATGCTTTAAGCTGTATCCTCGGCTAAGAACCAAGAAGTGAACATAATCAAAGACCTAGCCTGGACTAAGTACCTTGAAAAATGTGGGAGTCAGATTAAACAAGTTAGTGGCTTTCCTTCCAAGAAGCTTTGAAGATTGGACCACTGAGGTCCGCAGGACAATTTCTCTTGGACCTTCCCACCCTGATGGTCAGATGTTGTTACAACAACAACCAACAACAACAGCAACGAAATGAAGCCAGCAAACATTGGGTAAAGACATGAAGACAAATTTGATTTTTCCCCACCAATGTTTCTAGGGTTAATTAAATCAGCATGGCATTGGATCAGGAAAAAGCCCTTATTTTGTTTGAGCGAGGGGCTACACTTATCCTCTTAGATGTACCAGAGGGAACCGAATTTGGCATCGATTTGAAGTCTTGGTATGTTGGGCCAAAGTTTAAAGGAATCAAAATGATTCCTCCAGGGCCCCACTTTTTCTTTTATAGTGCAGTGGATAAGTATGGACAACATGCTCTAAGAAATGGTATGTTCATTTTTACTGGAGAAATGGATATCTTTGTGATGAGATGGGACAATAAGACAGAGGATTTCAGTGATCCGATTACCGACACAGATGAAATAGAAAGATTTAAAAATGGTAAAATTTATTTATTTCAAGGACGTTTTACTAATTTAGATAAATTAATATATTTTCTATGAAAGAAATTTCAAAATTCAGTTAAACTACTTGGTAATACGTATAACTTCGTCTCATCTAATAAGTTTGAGTATTTGCCATTTAAATGATTGTGGAAGTGTGTCTGAAAACATGATACAGGCCACGCTTAGATTCCAAACTATAAAATCAGCTGTACGTAGCAGTAAAAATCATTTACTATCAATAGCAGTACTGTTTTCACCCTAGCTTGTTAAGATGTTGTTAAGCTTAAGATGTTGTATTGAGTGATTTCAAATAATGTTTCGGGATCATAAGCTAATTGGGTTTAAATGGTTAAGTTAAATTCACCCTATGTATAGTGAGGGCCTTAACAATTGTTTAAAGGGTGGGCCTTTATTTACTGATTTATTACCTGGTGCTGTACTTGCTTCTTTTACCAACATAGTGAAGACTATGACAACCAAATAACACCCCACACATTCATTCAATACTAACAAATTGCTTTAATGGTGCAGGATGTTTTATAATTGATAATTTTTTGCCTGGTCATCCTACACAAATGTCTTGCTTTTTGAAAACAATTATACAAAAAGCTACCAAGTTAGGAATCCTATTGAAACAAAGACCAATTTACACAAGTACTTGTTAAAGTCTTCTTATATTTTTAGAGAGTAGCTTAAAATACCCATGAGTTAACAGAATGGTGGTAAGGCTGCTGGGAGTATTAGATACTACTGTAGTCCCAATTTGTTTCAAAGGCAAGCGTGGTGTAATTCGAATCATTTGTGAATACTAAGTGGTTTATTGAAGAGGGGTAAAACTTTTCTTGACCATACCCTTCATTTTATCAAAAAACAAAAAAATAGATAAAAAACTTTTTTATTTATTTGAAAGTTTCCATTGGATATCACCAGTATTTTTATGCAGAAGAAATGGCTTACTCAGGGCATGATGAAACACTTGGAAAAAAAATTGTTTTATCATTTTCATTTATGTTGTATTGTTCCTTGCATGAGGCTATAAAGACCTAAACTCTACCTAACATTTTCAAAATCACAAAGCACATGAAAATATTTGGGAAATGACAGAAGCAGCACTATCTAATAGAACCAGTGGTGGTACTTTCTTCATTGACAGATGTTCAATGGGCCAGGAAATTTTAGGGAGTCAACATTATAGAAAAAAGACAGCACTTTTGGTCAGCCATCAAAATCTTTCAGCATCCAATTCAAACCTACCAAATGTTATTTGGTAGGTTTGTCATCTCACTCAGCTTCCTTTATCATGATCTGCCATTGTTAATGGATTGAGTAAAGCAACACAAGAAAAGAAAAAGTGTATAGTAATTCCCAGTAAAATCCAACATGTGTGATGACGTCTAAAAGGTGATAATTGTAGGATTATGACTTTATTACGTATGCTTCTCTTTTGTCATTTAGATATTTCACATTCTTGAACTAATAAAAACATTGGAATGGTGAAAGAAGGACATAATTGTTTATGTGCAACATCTTTATCATGCTGGCTATTGGATACCTGTATTCTGATTGTACGTTTGTTACAGATGATGTTGATACTGTGGTTGCTGCTGCTCTTCTGACAATACACAACGCACATGCTAATGCTAGCCCCACTGCAGGTACTTCCCCTGGAGTTGGAAGTCAGAAGGGCCCAAAATTTTATCAACCTTCTGTTACTCAAAGCTCAATCAAGGAGGACTGGAATGTATTTATGGTGATGTGGCATATGTTTAATTGAGGAGCATGACTGACAGATGGTGAGACAGTCCAGCAGCTCTTTCAATGCTGTGAAGGAGACCTAGGAAACAACATATTTTGAAGCAATCCAGATGCAGCAAGAGGGAATGAGGATAATCTGCTCATTGCTATCAAATGCCTTGCCATCACATCTGTAGCTATAAGTGTCAGAAGGTCTGATTTGCTATCTATAAAACAGGACCATGTTGAAAATGTATGCTCCTTTTATGCTAGAATTAACAGAAAGGCAGCTACATGTGCATATAAAATAGACTATCCTAGTACTACATGTGACTGACAAGTTAACTTTACTGACACTACTGTTAAAGATGTGTTAATATTGTCTCTGTCTGATGATGATATCCAGAGAGAGGTTCTCAGTTGGTCCAAACCAGACAATAAAACTGTGATGGACACTGTAAGTTTCATTGAATCGAAAGAAATGGCACAAGATGCACTAACCAAACACTTCACAGCAGCAAATTTCTCTTGAAAGGCAGCCAAAGCAAAATTTAAGAACTACAAAGTTGAAATTGAGGGGTACACTTGGAACAGAAGACAATGCAAAATGATAGAAGCCCCTCTTTGCCCTCCATGGTAGCAACATGCACATCCTCAATGCCAGAAGGCCCAGCAAGAGAATGGATCAGGTGCCAACAAAACCACTAATGAAGCCAATCTGATCACTATTACCAGCACATCAAATGATCAGATGCCACCAGATGGAACCATTCTTCTTGACCACCACATATTCACCAAAAATGGATGGAGAAAAGCCAACTCAATGGAGCACTTAACTCTGAGACTTGAGCCTACTGTGGCTAAAGAAGATTATAGTTATTCAAGGTCAATTACCCACAGGTGGTCCCAACATCGATAACACTTGTAACTGACACTGATGCACAATCATGTCTTTGGAAGCAGCAAGAATTCTACAAATACGGATTCAAAGACCATGACCTGTTTCCAGTAAGAAAAATCCTATCTGCAGCCAACACAGAAGAGATCCAAATTAGTGGTACCATTTTCATCCCTCTGACAGGAAAGGACAAGACTAACACATTTACAGCCCTTGTCCTGACTTTCATCAACCCTGTTGCAAAGAGTTTCTTCATGTCACCAAATGTGTGGATGATACAGCCATATGGGATGAGAATTTGGAAGACCACTGGTGGAGGGTCATTGACTTCCTCAAGACTTCCTCAATAAAACAAAATTTCCATTTGCACAACAACAAGTTCAATTTGCTGGTTTTGAAGTAACAGAACAGGAGATCCAACAAAAATACATCTTGGCCATCCAAAACTTTCTGACCCTCTCCAAGTTGAGTGACATAAGATCTTGGTTTGGGCTGGTCAATCAAGTGTCTCGCTAAATCCAGTAACAATCCAGATGAGCCCAATGAAGACATCAATTCAAAGTTGCCTGCCATCTTTATCTCAGAAATCAATAACATCCATGCAATCACATGGGNAAATATGCCCAGGTGGAGGGTGGAGCTTTATCAATCTCATGGTAACTGCATCATCATCATCATCATGATCATCATCATATTCGGTTTAACGTCCATTTTACATGCTAGCATGTGTTGGACGAACTTGCAGCAGACATGATTTTTCACTAAGGCAATGTGACAGTCTCATGGTTGTGACAGACCACAAACCCTTGGTCAAATTATTTGGCAACCACATGCTTGACCTGGAAGCAGCAATCACTTCTCAGACACAACCTCACTAAATCCAGTAACAATCCAGATGAGCCCAATGAAGACATCGATTCAAAGTTGCCTGCCATCTTTATCTCAGAAATCAATAACATCCATGCAATCACATGGGATGTTGCCAAACAATGACAGACCTCAGCATCATTCAATCTAGATTTCCATTCAAGAAAGCAGACCTGACTACCAACCTTCAATCTTTTTGGGATCATTGTACCAGCCTGTGGACCATGGATGGAGTCACTCTGATGGATGATAGAGTTGTCATCCCGCCCAACCTTCATAAATAGGTCTTAGATACTCTCCAAGAAGCTCACCAAGGTACAACTGGTATGAACGTGAGGGTGAGGTCTGGTCTTCTGGCTGGGGATCACCAACGACATCAGCAAGATGAGGGCAAAGTGTGCCTCATGCAATAAGATTGCTCCCTCCCAGCCTCATACTCCTCCATTTGAATCTCTGATCACAATCACCCCATTTGAAGCCATTGCATGCAATTATTTTTCATTTCATGGTAGGTACTACTTTGTGGCAGCTGACTGCCTCTCTGGTTGGACTGAGCAAAGTCGAATGAAGGCTACTGATGGTAACTCTGGGTCTGAAGATCTCTGCCAGGCTCTTTGATCACTCTCTGCTACCTTCAGAGTACCAATTGAAATAGCTAGCTATGGGGGACCTGAGTTTATGGCAAAACTGACTGAATACTTCCTTCAATACTAGGGCATCCACCACCCATTATCATCAGCCTACTTCCCATCCTTCAATGGAAGAGCTGAACTTGCTATTAAATCAACAAAATGACTGCTCATGAAAATGGTCGGACCAGGTGGCAACCTGAACACCGATAAAGTTGGCAGAGCCCTGCTTACACAGAGAAACATCAAAAAATCCTGCCAGCAAGCTTTCTCTTGCCAAATTACTCTTTGGTCAACCAGTCCAAGACACCCTGCCACAAATCAGCAGTCAATGGCAGGATATGCAGAGAATCAAGGAGGAAACAAAAGTATGACAGATCCCTTGCATCCCTTGCTTAACAGTTCCAATCCCTACAACCTCTGCAACTTGGTGACCACATCTTCTTAAAGAATCAGACAGGAGCATCGCCATGCAGGTGGGACTGAACTGGAATGGTAGTGGAAGTGAAACCGAATGACCAATACCTGATCAAAGTACTTAGAACTGGACATGTGATGTTGAGGAACAGGTGACTCCTTGTTCAACCTATCTGAAAAATACCAGGTCTTAGTTCCAGCCCAGCATATCCTCCTGAAGAATCCATCACCCACTGAGGTAATGAACAATGCCCCAGATATGTCACTGCAAGAGGAGGAATCCCTAAGTTTGGAGAAAGATGAACCTGTTGCTTTGGACAAAAGCAAACTGACATGCAACTCAAACAGCCTAACTACAAAAGCTACTGAAGAACTTCACAAACCATATTGAGCGACCATCAGACACAGTATGCTGGACCAAGGGCGCCTCCACTTTGTTGATCATCACAAACTTGAAAGCCACACTTATTTTACCATCCCCTGACAAGCGGAATGACAGAACAAAACCCTTGAACATTTGGGCAAGACTTACTCTATCTAAACTATTTTCATCCCAGAAGTTGTAAGGGATATGATGTTCTGAACATTCTGAATTCTAACAAAGGACACACGTATCTTTATAATGACATTAAATCTTGATGTTTGTTAATTTTAAGATCAACAGTTTACCTCTGTTCACTGTGTGATCTGGGGGAACATGTAGGATTATGACTTTATTACTTATCTTTCTCTTTTGTCATATAGATATTTTACATTCTTGAACTAATAAAAACATTGGAATAGTGAAAGAAGGACATAATTGTTTAATAATTTTCAGGACATTCTTGATGCTTTGGAGTCACTCTGCTCTTTTGGTAAATAAGAACTACTCTCAAGAATCCATATACAAAGTGATTGTTATGGAAGGTGAAAAAAGAGTTTATTGAACTTGTACTTCAATTCATAACAAGGCTCTTTTTGCTGGCACTGCAATGGTTAAACAGGGCTTTAATAAATTGTGTGCTAAACTCCAGTCACAACTGCCTGATTGTTTCAGTGGTTTGGTTTTATGATACTGCTGATGAACCAAAATATAATAGAATTCTAAGATTTGGATAAGGTGCTAGACCAATCTCTTAGTTAAAGGGAAGAGTCACACCCTTTAACAAAGTTTCACTTGTTCCTTTTGAGCTTCCTTGTAGGTAATGTCAGAGTATATTATCATCAGAACATAGGTGGTAAATTGAAGCAAGTTACTAAGTAGATCATCAATATCAAGAAGGAAGAGAGTTGAAAAAAGTAGGACCTTGAGGAATGCTAACATTAAAATGAAATTCAATTCTGTGTGACACAAGACAGGGACATCTTAAAGAACTTTCAACAAGACAGAAAACAAGACTCATAGAGAATGACTGAAGGATTTGGACAACCAAAACAATAGCTCAGAAACACACTTCAATACAATTACCAGAATTAAATTTAGGCCAAGAGCTCTATATTGCTCAAGCCCATGAATAACCTAAAAACCAACCTTAGATTAGTAGAGTAGTAGTAGCAGTAGTAGTAGTAGTAGTAGTAGTAGTAGTAGTAGTAGTAGTAGTAGTAGTAGTAGTAGTAGTAGTAGTAGTAGTTTTGTGTGCTATCACACCTCTATCCCAGATGTCTCCAACCAGTTATTGAAATCATGTCCACATTGCAATATGCTCAATAAGTCACCCTCCAATAAAGTTAATGGGTACCACAGCACTGGATGTTCAATGGTTCATGGATCCTGGGCACACCTTGGACAGACAGAAGAACGGCACAGACCCCATCTATGCAGGTGAGTGGCCATAAAACCATGTCCAGAGATGATGATGCCCACTGTTCATGTTTCCATGTGTCTAAACCTGGTAATTTGGGTGTAGGATTGTGAATTACTTCTACCCCTCTAGGGATATCACTGCCCCACTACTTGCACCACCTCCTGGTCTCACTATAGTCATCTACACTGGCTTTGTAGAAAGGTTTTTTAGACTTATGCAAAAGTGGGTGCCTCATATATTACTATTTTCAGTGATGCCCCATCCAGTAGTTTATCCAACCTATAAAGAGACCTTTGTGTTCCATTTCCCTTCAAACATTTGTGGGGAGGGGGAGCAATGTTTGACATGGTACATAGCCAGTTTATTGGCATAGATTTAGGTGTTTCTGTAATCTTTCTCATAATAGCATGGAGCTGTATATCAATCTTTGAGGTGTGAGTACTTCATGCCCATACGGGGAAGCAGTATTCTGCAACACTGTAGCAAAGTACCAGTGCTGTTGTTTTAAGTACTTATTGGTAAGTGCCTATTGAAGCCTCCATCAGCTTGTTTATGAGTGATACTCTAATTTAAGTTTCTAAGCAGTGTGGTTTAGAATGGTGTTATAGGAGGTATCTAACTAGAGTGACTTATAGGTATTTGGGGCTTGGATCTGGTGAAAAAACATCATTGTTTACAGTCACAGTGAGTTTTTTGTTTGCTTGATGGCTGTCTAGGTGAAAAAGTGATGTTATTCTTTTTTTTGTTGGTTTATCTTCAGGTACCATATTCTGGAAACCTTGAAATTACACTCAAGTCACTTGATAGTGTGCCATTTACTTCCTCAGAACTATGTGATTGTGCAACAATTGCCCATTTATCTGCATAGCCAAGCTTTTGTGACTTTGTTCTTGGCACAACACTGACAAAAGTGTTAAATAAGCTAGGAGCCATTATTAATCCATAGGGTATTCCATTATGTATGTGCTCCAGTTAACTTTCCAATCCACCTAAACACATAAAGAACTGATGAACTGAAGATGTAATTTCTTCTTGTCCTTGATTATGTTCACCAGCTTTATCAATTAGGCCATCTTGCCATAATGTGTCACAGACAGCAGATAGATCAACAAACACAGCACCAGTTTTCTGCCCAAAACCAGCTTCAGCTGGAGAGGTCAGTGCTAGAGCTTGCTCTGTGGCATCCCTGCTCGATCTGGAACCAGCTTGTTCCACAGTAGAGTGCTGTTTCAAGACTGGAATTCTTGTTAGTATCATTTTTTCTAGTTGTTTGTATAGAAAACAAAGGAGACATATCTGTTTGTAATTGTTGGGATCATGGGCTGACTTATGTGGCTTCACAACATCCAAAATCTTTTGCTGCTTTCCATAGGAAGAAGAGTTTGTCCTTATTTATAGTGTCTAAAAAGAGTCACCCTACCATTTTGTATCTTTGTGACTTAAGATTTTATCATGCCAGGGCATATCCTATTGATCCCTGCTGCCTTTCCAGCATACACAGTTTTCAGTGCAGCCTGGACTTCATCTGCAGTCACTGGAATAGAAAGAGAACTCTCAGTTGGATGAGATTTATACATCTTCTGGTATTGTTTTCGAGTCTGTCTCTCAAATTTGGAGCATGAGGAACATGAAGAGTCTTGGTTTTTTATATTTTTGGCTACTTCATCCACTGTTATTCTGTATCCCTCATGGGAGCCTTACCATCATCAAGTCACTTTAGCAAATTCCAGCCCTGTTGACTTGATCTCTTAAAGTCAAGACACCCCCCCCCCCAATGGTCTCAACCCATCTGTGTTGCCTCTCCATCATCAAGGAATTCAAGAGCTGATTTCCAACATGCTCATTGCCTGTCCATTCAAACTCTTTCAAGAGTTTTTCACTTTCTTAGAACCAGCAACAGATATATTTCTTACAATACCCACAGAGAATGTAATTTGCAAACACCAGGTGGAGGTTACCCAGACTGGTCCATTTGGCCAGTTCTTCTCCTGCCAGGTTTATTATTCCTCCACCAAAATATGGAGGAATAATCAACTTAGAATCCTAAATACTAATTTTGATTTTCCAGAAACCTAGAATTTCATATTTTTAGGAAGAACTGAATTCAGACTTCCACAGCATAGTGAGATTTAGCATCAGAAATCACTGTTTTACAACCATTGCTAACCCATCTGAAAGAAATCCAAGATTTATTAGTTCTATCACATTGGAAATGAAGATAGGAATGCTTTTGATGAATAGTAGCAGAAGGACACACCAGTTGTGGAAGTAAGAGAAGAGTGAAAAATGGATCAAGAGAAGGAAACTATTCATAAATACTTGACACTATCAAGACTGTTACTGATGCAAGAGAACCCAAATTATGTGGTACAAGGGGAAAATAACATTCCACTTTACATTGTCCCAAAGGAGGTGGACAGATGAAATATACAATTCAAACAATGAAGATGGTAATTTGTTGCATTGTTGTAAAGGGAAAAATCTAGTTTGAATTTGTCTTCAATTTGACTCCAAAGCAAAGTAATGACCTGTGATTGAATGAAGTTGTGTATATTGAAGCATCAAGGTTGTCCTCATTGAATTGTTACCAACATTGCCAGTCATGACCAGCACTAGCCAAAGTCACAATTATCAAGAAAAACATAAAAAGGAGTAGAACATAGCTAATAAGAGCAAATATTTTTCTCATCAATGTTTCTCAACTTTTTATCTTGAGAAACATCATTGTACAAAGTTTTAAAATTCTAGTCACAGATCATGGTAAATTTCATTTACTTTCAGAGCATTTAACGGTACACAAAGGGAGTCACTCCAGGGGGTGTAAGGGCCATGGGTGCCTGGAGCAGCCATGTGCTGCAAAAAGGTAGACTAGACTTTGTCGAAGAGTGGCCTTGCATCACCTGTCTACAACCCACTCTGCAGCCAAGCCAACCTCACCCCCACATAGTATGCTCTGGGTAGGGGGTGACAGCCCAAAATACTGTCATATGGAGGATGAGCTCCCCAGTAAAGGTGAAGTTTGCATGGGCCACCTGCATGTGGAAAATCCCTGACCCTCACCAAATGCTCACCCAGGTATTGGGTCAAAAATCCCCAAGCCATGGGTCAAATGGCCTCACTGCCCTGTGAGCAGGTAGGGTACTACCAAGGTCTAAGGGCCATCCCCTGATAAGTGGATGGTTGGTGTCAGCAAAGGCATGCAACTGTAAAATACCCAGCTGCAATAAAAATGGTACATACATTGTTCAGGATGCAAAATCGGGCTAGGGCATTCTCCATAAATGACGTGCATCAGTCCCCTACTGGTGTAAGAAGAGGACAAGGGGTACTGTGTCAACCACGGGCATGGCTAAAGAAGTCAGTGGGAGAAAAGATCAGGATGGGAATGTGGAATGTTGGGAGTCTGACAGGAAGAGGAATGAAGCTGGTGGACTGCATGAGAAGAAGGAGATTAAGTATAAGTATTTTGTGAATGTAGGAAACAAGATGGAAAGGAAATGGAGGGAGGGAACTGGCTGATGATTACAATTTGCTGTATAGTGGAAGATCAGCTGGCCAGAATGGAGTGGGAGGGATTCTGGATGCAGGCTTAAAGAATAAAGTTATAGAAGTGATAAGAAGATCAGACAGGCTGATGCAGGTCAAATTACTTATAGGAAAAAGAGTCGTGAACATCTTATCGACATATGCACCACAAGCTGGATGTTGTGAGGAGGAAAAGGATAAGTTCTGGGAAAGTTTTGAAGTTCTACTATATGGTATACTGGGAAGAGAAAAGCTGGTAATTGGCAGTGACTTGAATGGGCATGTCAGCAGAGGCAACGATGGCTATGGCAGAGTACATGGGGGATTTGGATATGGAAGAAGAAACAAGGAAGGTGAATGGATATTGGAAGTAGCTCAAAGTCTTCAACTGTACTGTGTGAACACAACATTCAAGAAACAAGATGAACACCTCATTACATATGATAGTGGTGGAAGGAGGTTACAGATTGATTACATCATGACAAGGCAAGATGACAAAAGAGAAATAAGAAACCGCAGGGTGATAAATGGCGAGGCCATAGTGAACCAGCATCGGTTGCTAGCAGTGGATTTGGGGTGGAGGAGAGGTGCAAGAGCTAAGAGCATCAAGTGGCCCAAAATTACAGTTTGGAAACTTAACAAAGAAAAAACATGGTATAAGGAGATGGTACTGGAAAAGAGACAGGATGCACACTGGGATGTTGATGGCACATGGAGTGCAATGAAAGAGGTAATGATGGAAGCAGTTGAAACTATGTGGAAGAACCAAAAGGGAGGAGAAAAGGTCAAGAGAGATACATGGTGGTGGAATGATGAATTGCAAAAAGCTGTGGAGAATAAAAAGAAGATGTTTAGAAGTTGGAAAAATGACCCTACAGAAGAAAATGAATGTACATACAAAGAGGCAAACAGAAAAACTAAAAGAGAGGTAGCAAAAACAAAGTGGAATGCTTCCTAAGAATGGTATGAAAAGCTGGACACCAAAGAAGGTGAGAGTTCCATCTATCAAATAGTGAAGACAAGTGCAAAAATGGAAAAGGACATTGGTAATGTGGGTGCAATCAAGGATGGAAATGGGGAAATACTGTATGAAGAGAAGGACATACAAAGGAGACAGAAAGAGTATTTTGAAACACTGATGAATGTAGAGAGTCCAAGAGAACCTTTTGTGCTCTGCAATCCAACAGAAAGTCCTGTATCATCTCTTACAGAGGAGGAAGTTAGAGAAAAGAATGAAAAATGGAAAAGCCAGTGGGCCATCAGAAGTGACAATGGAGATGATAAAGGCACTAGGAGAGGATGGAGTGACATGGATGCTGGAACTGCACAATAAAATCGTGAATGAGGAAAGGATTCCAGAAGATTGGAGAGATGGTTATATTGTCCCTATCTNTGGAAAAGCCAGTGGGCCATCAGAAGTGACAATGGAGATGATAAAGGCACTAGGAGAGGATGGAGTGACATGGATGCTGGAACTGCACAATAAAATCGTGAATGAGGAAAGGATTCCAGAAGATTGGAGAGATGGTTATATTGTCCCTATCTTCAAACAGAAGGGAAACAACATGGAATGTGGGAACTACAGAGGGATAAAGTTAATGGAGCATGCAATGAAAGTTATGGAAAGGATCATTGAACAGAGACTTAGAGATATCATAGATATTGATGAAATGCAGTATGGCTTTATGAAAGGAAAAGGCATGACCGATGCAATTTTTATAATGAGACAACTACAGGAGAAGAGACTGGAGGGAAACCAAACACTCTTCTGTGGATTTATAGATCTGGAGAAAGCCTATGATCATGTGCCATTAGAGGTTGTTTTCTGATTGGATGCTGCAAAGAAGGAGGAAGGATACTGGATATGAGAGATACCAGTGGGGACCACCTGAAACAAGTGAAAAGTTTCAAATACTTAGGATCGATCATGGAAGAGACGGGGGATTGTGAAAGAGAAGTAAAGAAAAGAATAAAAGCTGGTTGGAAGAAGTGGAGAGAAGTGAAGGGCATAGTCTGCAACAAATGAATCCCCCGGTGGGTGAAAGTAAAGGTATATAGAATGATGATCAGACCAGTGCTGGTGTACAGAGGGGAAACCTGGGCCCTTAGAAAGAAGGAGGAGCTAATGCTTATGCAGACAGAAATGAGGATGCTGAGGTGGATTCTTGGAGTGTTATTGTGGGAGAGATGCACAAACGAGGAAGTAAGGAAAGTGGCAGGAATAATATGCATTAGCAACAAGTTGAAGGAAGCAAGGTTGAGGTGGTTTGGGCATGTAGCAAGAAGAGATGAAAGTTGTGGAGTCCAGAGGGTATGGCGAGAATCAGTTAGAGGGAGGTGACTGGTTGGAATGCAAAGGGTGAGGTGGAGGGACATCCTGGAGCAGGACATGGAGAGCAGAGGATTGACAGAAGGAAATGCAATGGACAGAGCTTGTTGGCACCAACAACTACATGCTGCTGACCCCTAATGACAGGGAAAACCGCAAATGGAAGAAGAAGGAGAAAGGGAGTCACTCCAGAAAGTGCTGGAGGTGTACAGTGTTCCTAGAAATCATTACCACTATGCCCCTCTATAACCACCCAACTTATGGAGTTAGAACAGCCTTGGGTCCAACTGAGAAGTTTGTATTAATCTCTGGAGTGAGGCCAGGCTGTATACTATCCCACTTCCCATTCATCCTATGTATTGATTACATAATTAGAATGGAAATAAATGGCAAAGATTTTGAGACCTCTTAGGAAAATTATTCAAACCCAACAGATCTTGATTTTGCTGATGATATCACCCTAGTGGCTAGAGACAGCCAAACATGCCAAGAAATGACCAGTAGATTGACAATTGAGGGTGCTAAATTCAGACTGAGAATTAATGAAGGGAAAAGCAAGGTAATGAACATCACAGAAAATAGAGTGCCACAAATTATTGTCAAAGGATATCTACTTAAGACTTAAAAAGTTCTCATACTTTGGGAGCTGTCACCAACACTAGCCAAAGTTATAGCAGGCATAGTCAATAGACTAGGAAGAGCTGGGGAACATTACAATCAATAGCACACTTATGGAAATCAAAAGCTTATTTTTTGCACTGCATTCCGCATATGAAATTTGTTTCATTTTAAAGATGCAATATCTAAAAGGTTTGTAATTTGTAGTGTACAGAGTACACTGTACAAATTGCAATGCAAACTACGTAATCAAGACAAAACACCACATGGAAACAAGGTTCAAGGAAAATTGTAGTACAAAAAATTCTACTGCAGTTACAGAGCATTTAATTCAAAATGGACACAAAGCCCTAATGAGTGATGTTGAATTTTTAGCTACTGCAAATAATGATAGAGAGCTTCTCATTAAAGAGTCCTTATTTGTTAAAAAAACTATCTTCTGTGTTGAATTCCAATGTTCAGTCATATCCCATTGAGCTTTTTTGAAATGGTCTTCTGTTTTTGCCTCATTATTAGCTTTTGAGATTATGCAATTTTATAGATTTTGATAAAATGTAAATTTATGAAATCATTTAGCTAATGAACAAAACATTGTTTTTAATATTGACTTTCGTCATTAAGTGTAAATGGTCCAACTCCAAAATTTTTAACACTGAGACTTGTTTGTCACAATCTCTTTATTTATTCACTTTGTAACCCATTTTAATTCCAAGTACTTACTGGTATTTTTAGGCTTAAAGGGTCTTGACAGTAACTTGGGGCCATATCCATATGAAATATGGAACAAGTGGAAAAAACAAACATCATACATATCACAGAATACTTTGAAGCGGCTTAATCCACCTTGTGGCAAATTGACACCTTTGACAGAAATTGACAACTTGTCTGTATATACTAAAAAGGAATTGGAAAAACGTACAAAATGCACATCATTGTCTCAGGATGAATCCCGAATTATTGGATTTACCAAACTGCCTCAGAAACGGTATCCAGAAGGTTCTAGTCCAAAGGACATTACTAAATACAATATGGACTCAAGCTATGTTCTACAGACCTTACTCTCAACTTTTAATAAACATGGTATGTATCTTATGTAAGGTTCTTAAAAGATTTGAATAGCAACAGTATCAGGTTTAAACCTTTAGAAAATTTTTTGTTTTTCAAAATGTTTCTATGTGTCTTTGATATATATATATATATATATATTGCTCTTAGTAGCCTACTGAATGCATGAGACTGCAACGTCAGGCCATGGTACTAAATACAATGAATGCCCAAAGTCTTTCTGCATTGCCTCATTACATACAAGTACAATGTGGGGAAAAGTGAATCAAGTGGTGAAATCGATGATTCAGAGAATAGTTGATNTTACTCTCAACTTTTAATAAACATGGTATGTATCTTATGTAAGGTTCTTAAAAGATTTGAATAGCAACAGTATCAGGTTTAAACCTTTAGAAAATTTTTTGTTTTTCAAAATGTTTCTATGTGTCTTTGATATATATATATATATATATATTGCTCTTAGTAGCCTACTGAATGCATGAGACTGCAACGTCAGGCCATGGTACTAAATACAATGAATGCCCAAAGTCTTTCTGCATTGCCTCATTACATACAAGTACAATGTGGGGAAAAGTGAATCAAGTGGTGAAATCGATGATTCAGAGAATAGTTGATGAATGTTTTTTGTAGAGATGCTCATTCCTGTATGTTAATTATTACTTTACATCCTTCGAGTTTTTTAAGATAGGGGCATGTGGGGACCTAAGAACATCAGTTATTATTAGTCAGTGGACATATTTATTGCTTGTTGTTCCTTGTGTAAGCTGAGGCTCTTGGCACTGGGTTTTGTTATGGAATTTTTAGCATACCTTCCTGTTAAATATTACTTGAAAACCTTCAAAAAAGAGAAATAGAACAAATGTTCACCACATTTTTCAAGCAGAGGAATCATAATTAAATAAAATGGCTCAATTGGATTCAGGAAGGATGTTAGGATAAGCATTGTTTTAATGTTAGTATTTACACCAATAAATTATTTATGCAGAGCAATGAGTGCAATCAACAAGTTTGTATGATAAACAGTATTCCTATTATTGGTATACACAGTTTGTTTTGTTTGATTGAGTTATTTAATCTTTTAGGCCTTAATGTTATGGTGACAAGAACATTTTTGTTAGGTGTAAAGAAACTTTGTTTAAGTGTGTTCCATTATTATTTGTATTTGTTTTTCTGTTGTTTTTTGTTTGTTTGTTTGTTTGTTTGTTTGTTTTCACAAATAATCTCAAAAATATTTTCAAGTTTTGCAACTTTTGTTGTTTGTTTCAGATGAAAATGAGATTCTTGGTGAGGCACAATTTGCATTTGTTGCTTTTCTCTTTGGTCATGGTAAGTAAGACTTATGCTACCACTATGAAATGCTTTGAGTATTGCTTATTTTCACAATGTATTTTTTCAAGAATTTTATTTATGTTTGCTATGATAACATTTGCATAAATTTTTTTTTCTGTTTTTTAAATCTTGACGTCTTTTTTTTTGTTGTGCTCACACCTTACTGGTTATGTCAGTATAGGATTTTTGAAGTACATTAAGACAAATGTAACAGGGCAGACAGGCGGTCACGCAAGAACAATAAGGATTCAAGGATTGCCCTGAGATTCCCTTTATTAAACTTCACAAATACATGGAAAAAATAAACGGGAACAACTAACAGAATGTCGTTGCCAATCTGTAACTTGAAGATGAAGTCTTTTTGCCTTCTTTAACCAGTGCAGGCTCGGGAACCATTCACAACTGAACACCGATTCTTAGCTACATCTATTTATGTGGATTGGAAAAAGGGTGGGATGTGTTGTGTGTACATTCCAGTTATAACTTAAGGCTGACTAATTTCCGTGTGCGCCTTACC
>RDPX01000002.1:3110829-3204986 GCA_003991215.1 Morbakka virulenta | reverse complement strand
GGTCACGCAAGAACGATAAGGATTCAAGGATTGCTCTGAGATTCCCTTTATTAAACTTCACAAATACATGGAAAAAATAAACGGGAACGACTAACAGAATGTCGTTGCCAATCTGTAACTTGAAGATGAAGTCTTTTTGCCTTCTTTAACCAGTGCAGGCTCGGGAACCATTCACAACTGAACACCGATTCTTAGCTACATCTATTTATGCGGATTGGAAAAAGGGTGGGATGTGTTGTATGTATATTCCAGTTATAACTTAAGGCTGACTAATTTCCGTGTGCGCCTTACCAAACTGGGAAAATGATTCAATTGGGAAACATCCTCCACACATCCATCCCACACAAACAACACCCCCCACGTTTTGTTTAACTTTTGTGAAATTAGTAAGTGATAAGCAAAACTAAATACTTTAATAAGAGTTTTTCTTAACTTAGGTCAAGTGACCCTGTCACACAAATATTATTTGCCAATAGCTGTTATTGACTTTTAATATATGCTTACTTAGAACATTATAGTCACAGAACTCTTGGTTACTCTGCAAAATGAACCAATCCTATTATGTATATACAAAAAAAGATTTGCCATATAAATAGACTTGATATACCACATATGTAGTTGATCCATACATTACATTTTTTCAGGTGAAATGAAAATAATTATTTTTAATCATAGCACCATATTATCAAATGCTAACTGGCAGGAGTAGCTTATTTTCAGAGGCAGCTTGGACTCAGACCCACAATGAGCTTTTCAGTAGAAGAAACTATTACTTTTATTGTTGAATAAAGATTATTTGTTTCCAGTGATGTCAGTGTGTTCAACTAATAAAGCACGTTTTCTTGTATTTGTTCAAGAGGCCCACAAAACTTAGTTTTTATTACTTCCGTTTCATTAAGCCCACATAAATCTGTGTGTCACTTCTTACAGTGTGGTTACTTTATATGAATGGAAGGAAGTGGAAAAACAAGAAGAAAACAAAGAGTGATATTGACGAAAGTATTTATTCAAACAGTAATGGCATACATTAGAATTAAAGCTGGCAAGGTTATTGGAAGAGATAAAGAACTCAGAAGAATATATATATATACATTGTGCATATATGCACAGTTTGATAATTCTATGGAAAACAGTGCTTGCATAGATGCCTTCACAGACCTTTGTTTCATGCACAGTAATAAAATTGGTGAATCTTTTTGAATGACAGAAAATGATCCAGTACTAGAAATATGTAAAATAATTGCATTAAGCTTAGTCAGTGTGTTAGTAGAAATAGAACATAGATACATAAAATAGAGTTAGAGGATTGCATGCTGTTGATGTTAGTTAGTACAAGAGAATGGAAGATGTATTTGTTTCCATGTGGTTTTGTATTTAGTGGAGCTCATCAAAAGTTTGGTTTTTTAATCTGCTCTTCAAGATCTTTTTACATTCATTTACATTCATTAAGAAACCAGAAACCCCACACAACTTCATTTTGAGTGTACTTTTCCCATGGTGGACTTTTCCCACAAAGTGATCAAGTCTGCTTATTAATGGCAAAAAAAGATAATTGTCATACAGTTGCTCTGAAGAGTTTCTGTTTGTATTTTTATAGTGGAATTCTGTAGGTTCTTAGCACAACAATACAGATGATTAAAAATTGTAAAATTCTGTGCATAACACCCAGACCTTTTCCAACTGACATTTGCAATTGATTTCAAATAGACCTCACCAGTTCTCACTAGTGACAAGTCATGTTTCACAAAGCACAGTACAGACCAAATGAACCAGGTAAAAAATCTTCCTTCTTAAAGACAGTTAATCAATTTATTAAGTCCATCAGCAACATTGAAAATCAAAACCTGATTGAATATATTTGTGAAAATACAAAAGGTGCTGTCATGATTAATGACACCATTGCTGATTGGTTTACAGTAAAGGAGTGCCTATTACAGAGCTTTATACTATCCCCAGTTTTACCCAGTGGACTTTGTTATGGACAAATTAACAAGTGTAAACTCATTTCACCTCCAGAATGACATGTTAATAGACATTAGATTTGATGACAATACCATAATAATCAGATGGATTTTAATAAACTAAAAATTTCCAAATGCAAAATGTACAAGGATCTAAAAAGATCATGCAATTTACTCAAGTTGAAAACAACATTGAAAAAGGAATTAATAATTAGCTATTTACTTCATATGTATGCTTTCTTACGAAAAGAAACCTGATAAAATGAAGGAAGCCTTATCAAAATACAGATATTTCAGAAGAACACAAACAAGTTTTTAGTTTGTATTTCTGTTTTCCTTACCATATAGGGTTCAGCTTGAAAAGCCAGTTTTATTGTCACAATTCCCTCTCAGTTATGCCAGTCCTCTTTGTTATTGGTGTCTAATGTTATCCTTGACTATGCCCTATCTATGATCTTCTGTACTTCTGTTTTCATTGAGCAGGGAGATCTGATACTCTTCTCTGGGGATGAGTTTTTCCCATCTCATTATTACTCTACCACATCAGCTAGCCTTCGTTTGCCTTCTCTTTAAATCTTTCACTTAAACTTTCTTTGCTACCCAGAGAGAGTTATGTACTGATATAATGTGATCTTTTGAGTGTACAGCACTATTTTCATGTGAATCCTCATCATGGGAAACTGCCTTTTTCACTTCAATACCCATCACTCCATAGAAATTGGACTGATGAAGTGCCAAGGGACCTGAAAATTTTATTTATGGTACCCGGGAGGTGCAAACTTTCACAAGTTTTCTAGGTTGGCATTAGCTTAGTGGATTCTCCCAGATAATATGCTCCATCCAACATATTCCTAAGCACTTGAAAAGTGCTTACTGAAAACGTTGGGCACTTCTGGTTACCAGCACACCTTTTAGTTTGGTGCATTTTAAGTGATTATAATGATGAAAAATGCCATTTATCATCCCTTCTGCCCAGTGATTGATCATAACATTTCATTTACATTGGTGATAGAATTTCATGTATGAACTCATTCATATGCAACAATATTGTTGGGGTGAGAGTTTACTTCTAGGTTACAGTTTATTAAAACAGTGTGACAAGGAGATTAGACAATGTTCAGTGGTTGGGGATATACTTGTGTAATATCACATCAGTGCCAATATTTTAACAGATATAATCATCAGGCTTTCAGTGATTCCAAGCAGCAGTAAATTTCAAACAACTATTTATTGGTCATTGACACTACATTTTTTTATATATGTGCAAGTGTTGATATCTGGGTCTCAAATTCCATTTGTCATTTTCTTACAAGAAGCCCATTGTTGAATTATTGTTTAGATTATAGTATTTTACTACTGTATACTGTGTAAAGAGCAATCAATTAGTAACCTTCTTAAATTTTTATTCCCTCATAACCTTTGTTGAATGTCCTATATCAAAGATATTGCCAAGTTTATATTAGATTTACCTACTCAGAATACTAGTAAACCAGATAAATTTTGGTAGACAGATTTAAAGTGTTGTGTGTATTTTTAAATAAATTTTCCCTTTTGTTTTCATACCTAGTGTATGATGCATTTGAACACTGGAAGAACATTGTTCATCTTTTTTCAACATCCGAAGAAATAATTTCCACAACAGTTGAATTATTTTGCAACTTTACAGGTAAAAGTTGTTTATTCTTAACATGTTACTGTATTATATATATAAAGGTGGGAAGGTGAGAAGAACACTAGAAACTAAAAGTGCCCAATACATTTATATGTAGGGCTTTATTCAATACTAAAATATTTTGATATTATATATATATATATATATGTATGTACTTCAAAAAACAGTAATGAGAAATTGTTTACAAGCTGGACATTTTAATGCCACTGGGTCTGAGCTATCAATGTTTATTCCCAACTAGATTATTTTTTCAACTATATCTTTTACTCGAAAAATTCCTCCCCACTTATATTATATTATTTTCATAAATTATTCTTAAGATTTATTTATGATCAGAGCCTATGAATGCCTATGTCAGTATGTTTCAGAAAATTCAGTTAAGGCCCATCAGCAGCTACTTTCAATAGAATCTTGAAAGGGACATTAAAAACATAAGTTTATTTTGAAAAGTGGTAGTCCCTGTGAATAAGACAAGAAATTTGTATTGAAAAAAAATAGAAATGGACCAAAAACTGTTAAGAGAAAACATTACGAAGCCATGCAAACTACCTGAGATAAACATGGTGAATGAAACCAATGGCAAGTTGAAGCACATTTCTTCAGAACTTCGAATAACAGAAAAAGTGGAAACAATGACCAAGTAAGAGGCAGGTGTTACAACCCAAGACCACAAAAAATGTTTCCATAACAATGTAAACTCAACCTTGAAATAGCAGGGTGGTGTTTGATGGGGTTAAGTCTATCTCTTGGGGAGGAGGTCCTTGTTTGGTTTAATTGTCAACCCTTCCAGAGTTAGTACCTCAATAAAAGCACGACTGGTTAGTGTCATCTCATCACCACAGGGCTCAGTTAGTCAGCTTTGTGATGGTCTGTGTCTAGGTGATGGTTTCAGACATCTATTTCTACTTTTAATTTTTAATGCCAGTTTTAATCAAATGAATGACATCCAATACCATACACACCTTTAATGCTCAGGGGTGCTAAGAATTTCAGGAAGCAAGACTAGCTTCTTGTCTAAGAGTCTAGACTCAAGATGTGGTAGTACTAGCTCTGCACATACCTTAAATAAGGCATCAGCTTTCAGTATTGTCAGAGGCTTTTCTTCCAATTTTCTCTTGGGAAACGTTTCCTGCATTTCGACTAATATTCTTAGACCTTATGAGACAAGCCTCAGTGAAAATGTTACTAATAGGGATCCTCTTGTTGATGGCTATTTATCTTTGCTTCAACCAGAGTTTACAATTTATCTTTATGATCCTTCTTTTAATGCCTGAAAGGATCTTGAAGTTAGCGATGAGCGTTTCTTGTGTTTTAAATTCTTTCCTCTTTAGACCACATCTGTCCTTGTACAAATTTCCCTCTTTTGACTTTTGGTCAGATATTGAGAGAGTATCAAGCTGCATTAATAAAGTGCTGGACAAACATCAGACTACTGGCACCTTTGCCTTTGGTTACTTAAGTGCTAATCACAAAAACTTGTTTACTCATTCTAGGCTGACAGACCTAGAAAAGCCAGTTACACCTTTGCTTTCACCCGTAATCTTGTCTTGATTTTCCCACACGATTTACTGATTCAGACCCATTTCTTTTAGATCTCATTTTGACTTTTCTTTCTAGGCAGTGTACTTTTTTATCTTTACCCACTTTTGAATCTACTGATAATGTTGTTGTCCCTTTAGAGGTTAAGCCAACTAATTCAAATCCAGTTGACAAGCTACATCATCGTAAGAATTTTTAATTTGGTCAGACTTACTGCGATGGATTTTGTCAATTTCTTGGTGATATTACTTGGAATTCAGTCGTTAACAAGTAGGCTTCTGATCCTGCAACTAAACTCAGAGAATGGGCTCAGGTTGACATTGAAACGTTTGTATGTAAGCGTTGTTTCAGAAACAAACCCCCTTCTCCTTAATTCTAATTTTTCTTCTGCCATTACTAATTGCGATCATTTCTATGCTCAGTTTTAATGTGATGGCACTGATGAACCTCGGGTTTCTTTCAAACGGGCTTGCAGTGCTTGTAAGGTAATTTCTGATTCAAAATCTTACTATGCTGAGGGAATTCGTGAATCTATTTTTATTTCCTCTAAAAAATCTTGAAAGTGGAGATTTTTGGAAGGGTTACAATAGTGTTTTACATTCTGGCAAGTAAACTATTCCTCCACTTTTTTATGGTGTTGGTTTTTCATGTCCTCTAAACAAAAGGCTGATCTCTTTACAAGAATGTTTTCCGCCGATTCTCTAAACGACTCTGGTGTTTCTCTGCCAGATTTCCCTTCACAGACTGATCAAATTTTTTTAAATTAAAGTTTTGTTCCCCCCCCCCCCTCTCCCTAGCAGGACCAGAGGTAGAAAAAAGAACAGATCTGGGAAACTTATTTGGTTTAGTTTTCCCTTTAGCAGAAATGTAAAGGCACACGTTGGGAACATTTTCATAAAACTCATTCAATAGCATTTTCACGACCATGCCTTACGCAAGGTTTTTAATAAGAAGACTACCAAAGTTGGTTATGATTTTATTACTAATGTACAATGCGTTATTAAGCGTCACAATGAAAAAAGGCTGCATGTAGCCCAGCCCGAAAGGCAATGTTATTGTGGCATTACTGAGAACTGCCCTTTGGTTTGTAAAAGGCTAAATTCCAGCATTGTTTGTAAACCCGTGGTACCTACTGAAGGCATGTGGGCTAAAACGTACATCGGCACTATGGAATACGAGTTTAAAACGCGTTACGTTGATCATAGACAAGCATTGAATATCAGAAATTCTGCGCACAGCACAACGTAATGGAAATAACATGGGATTTAAAGGAAGCAGAAGAATTTATTTTACATGAAATGGACTATTTCAAAGCATGCATACTTATACAGGACCGGCGCGAAAGTATGCAACCCTTTTGTCAAAAAGATGGCAATTTTTATACAGGTACAAGTGCTCCTGAAGTTGGACTGAAGTTGGCCTGGCTCTAAAAAAAGCAAAATATTGGAAATCACCTGGAGTAGATAAGGTACCAAACTTTTGCCTGAACCATCTTAAAGCCACCCTTGACAAAATTGCTAGAGAGTACACCGAAATCATCAAAACGCCAACACAACGTCCAGAATGGTTGACACAAGGTCTAACATACCTGCTACCAAAGAACAGTGAAACCAAAAGCTTAAAGAACTACAGACCAATCACCTATCTACCAACGATGTATAAGACCTTGACAAGTGTGATCACAAAACAAACTTTCAACTTCTTTGAAACCAACAACATGCTGTCAGCAGAATAAAAGCGTTGCAAAAGTCGAAACTTTGGTTGGAGGAATCAACTTCTTATTAACAAAATGATACTGGAAGACAGTAAGCTGAAGAACAAGAACCTGAATACGGTATGGGTTGATTTTCGCAAGGCAGTTGACAGTATTAGCTCTGTCTAATGCCCTGATGTAAAATTGGAAGCAGAAACCATCATAAAGGAACTCGACGAAGAAGATTCATACAAGTACCTTGATGTAAGTGAGGGTGGTGAAATTCAACATGTAGCAATGAAAGAAGAAAATAGAAAAGAGTATTGCAGGAGAGTTTAGGCTGTCATCAAAAATGAATTAGTTAGTGCAAACAAGATTCAAGCCATAAACACATTGGCAGTCCCAGTTGTCATATACAGTTTCAATGTTATCAACTGGCAACTTACAGAAGTGAAGAAACTAGATACAAAAATCAGGAAACTATTGGTGTCAGAATGGATGCATCACCTAATGGCAGATGTTGAAAGACTATATATACCACAATGAGTGGAACCCAAATCGATATGGCATTTGAAATCACAACAGTGGGTCTGAATACTTTTCTGTTAGTACTGGTCCTTGAACACGAATGTAACAAGAAACTGTACTCGATCCCAAAGCAAGCTGAGAAGTACACTGAAAAACTGTGCATCATGGAAATACCAATGAAAGATGACGAGCCAGTTACAAAGTTTGCGAAGAGAATTAAAGAGAGAGTGAAGAAAAGAGCACAAAATAAGATGGTTGAAGCATGGGAAGCAAAACCAATGCACGAACAATATCCAACAACAGTGCATAAACCAGATCTCGAGGAAGACTGGACGTATAAGTGGCTTTCGAGCGCAGGTCTCAAGGCAGAAACTGAAGGAATGATCATAACTGCACAAGTCCAGAGCCTGGCTACAAGACCTTACCAACACATAATAATCAAAGACAAGACAGATCCCATCTGTAGGGTGTGTAGCCAATTTGAAGAGACCGTTGGCCTTATAGTATCAGCCTGTTCCACATTAGCAAGAACAGAGTACATTCAGAGGAATGGCAAGGCAACAGGCTACATCGACTGGAAAATCTGTAACCATTTTGGACTCCCAGCCCCACACAAGTGGTATGAAGATTAGCCACAACCTGTAACAGAATATAAAACCATCACAGCGTTGTGAGACATGCCAGTGAACTTAGACAGGGAGATCAAAGCCAACAGGTCAAGAATAAAGAGGAAAAGACCTGCATTATGATTGACATGGCTATACTATCCGAAAGAAATACCTCTATCAAAGAGCTCGAAAAATTTTCGAAATACAAGGACCTCAAGATAAAAGTGACAAGAATGTGGGGATTGAAGGCGACGACAGTTCCAGTCGTAGTTGCTGGACCTGGACTCGTCAATAAATGACTGGAAGCAAGATTACAACAGATTCCAGGAAAGCCAGCAATAGAGAAACTTCAGAAGATCGTACTCTTCGGAAATGCACACCTCATTCAAAGAAAGCTCTTCATAGGCTAGACATATCCTGATTACAGCCCGAGAATCATGGTTTGACTCTGGCCTATCAGTTGAATTACACCAAATTGCAAACTAAAGCCAAAAGGTAATAATAATGAATGTGGGTTTTTCACCCATCTATCACTAGATGGTGTGTAACCACTCGATAATAATGAGAATAGTTATGGAAACTTTTTTTTATCCAAAAATTTCCAATGGCCAACCTCGTTAATCGAGGTAGTTTGCATTAGCTTACCTATTTAACAAAATTAAATACATTAGTAATAAAATTTTTAAAGCAATAATAGTTCAGGTTTCGACCATGGTTGCGCTCTACAACAGAATATGTAGGATGGAGTTCGAGTGATTATGTTTGAAAGTTTAGTGGAAAGAAACCGCTCGTGTTTGTTGTCGATACTCAAAGCGTGGTACATTTCACTGAAAGTAATACAAAATTGACCAAATATACCTAAAGATCCAATGAAAATATCTACAAAGCCAACTGTTCAAAGACTGGGATGTAAATCACGAATCAAAGGACGATATTTTTCATAATTACGAGAAGCATTTCTATCCAGGTTTGTTTAATCCTCACCGTCAATTCAAGTATGTATTGCTGATTTTGTGGAGTAACTAAGAGCAAACCAGATGGCAAGGGATCTCCAGTTATAATACGTGATGATGCGAATCCTCAGATATCGGCGTATATGGTACATCCTTCAATAGATTTAAACGCTACTGCTAAAAACATTAATGCTGAGTTGTGTCGCCAAGTATAACAACCTTCCTGAGAGTACTCATGCAGCTGGTGACAATGTGAAGAATGGTTTCTCGTTCAAAGCAAAGAGACCAAGAAAAATATAGACTAAGGTCCATTTCGTTAGTTTTTTACAAGTTGCGAGGGTATTGTTCAAATAATGAATGGTAAAGCTGAAGATATTTTTGGGTAGCTCACTTTGAACTTCAGACCAAAACTTGTATTTGGAAGTAGCGTTGTCAAATAGAAATTAGAGAATGGTAGCTCCAGTAGTAAAACTACTTTGTAAACGCACCTTGTGTTCTGTCAGCACAGCTTTCAAAACTTCTTTGGTGTTTCTTTATGTATCGTTTTATATATTGGTATTATTGCTAGTGTTTTTCCATAATGATCGCATATTATTATTTGGTGAGAACTTAAGAGCGTTACACGTGACAGTTTGGCACTGTAGAAGTTTTGTGGTAGGTAGCTGCAAGTTGAGTTCAAATTGATTTGTGGAAAGCATAATGAAGCAAAGAACGGCGCTTATAAGCGGGTCAAGCCACTGTCGTATGGATTTAGAAACCAGGTTGTCGAGATTTTCTGTCGTTCATTATTTGCATGATTCTCTTTACTGTAGCCCTTAGAAAAGTCAAAATGGGATGTACATTAGATGGTGTTAAAAATAATCTCCTGCTGTCCATGGACGACTTAAAGTTGTTCGAACAGAATGAGAACGAAATTGACAGCCTAGCATTTACTATTAACTTTATAAGCCAAGTTGTAGGTATGTAATTAAGAATCAAAAAGTGTGGTGTTGTAACTGCTACGATGTTTCACGTCGTTTTTCACGTCACAACCCATTATTCCAACAGTCAAAATATGTTTATGGACTGTACAGCTAGTCCCTGAAATTTCCACCCTCACGAAGTTCCAAAAAGGTACTTGTAGTTGTCTGACTGGTCGGAAATTGAAATTTTATTATGAAATATCACCCTTCTAAGCAAAATTGTGCTTCAGTAACAAAACAGTTTATTTAGTGATTTTTGCTGAAGTGAAAAGTGGCGTTTTTTCAAAATTTTTGTTCGTTTAATGTTAAACCCATCTGGTAATCTTCAAAAGTGCGCGATTTTACTGAAGCTTCGCTTCTGTTTTGAACGACGCAATTTTAGTGCGGCAAAGAGACGTTTTCCTTTCCAAATACAAATTTTAAAGTTTTTCAGAAGAACTCAACACAACAACCATGTCACAAATCTTTGAAGGCAATTCTTTCAGGTTTTCTTCAGTGATTCCGGCCATTACGTCATGCACTGCAAAGACAAATATGAAATCTGACACGACTCTTCCAAGTCTGTTGGAGACCAGATGATTCTTTTCTTTCTAAGAGGGGTGATGACGCTAACTTAAGTGTGATAATGCTGGACATTACATTACAGTACATTTATCTTTTGGATGATGCTCGCTTGCTCACTCGGACATGTTCCACACTTTCAGTATGGACATCTATTTATTATTATGATTTTATTTTGATGATGATGATGATTATTATTATTATTTTATTTTGATGATGATGATTATTATTATTATTATTTTATTTTGATGATGATGATGATTATTATTATTATTATTATGTTAATTTTATTATTATTATATTGTTTACAGGATAGTTCCCCAGTCGTAAATATTCACATATATAAACTGTTGTCATTGAAGTCTTTTAAACTTGCCAGGGTTTGTTTGGGGGAGGGGGGTTGCCAGCAAACCTTAATTTGATCATGTTATTTATCGTGTGTGTTCATATGTCTACATATATCTGTAGCAAACAAGATAGTACTCTTTTTTAGGAGGCCAGTTACTTATTTTTAATTACCAAGGCTGCTTTTGGACACGCACAGTTGTAGATAGATAAATATACAGACAGACAGACGGAAATTTACACATAGACACATATTTACTTCTTTGCTTCCCAGACTGCTGACTAATCCTCTGCACTACTGGAGTGCAATGAGTTAGTCGCCAAACCTTGATGCCCATCAATTCTTCACAAGCCAGTTTCAGAAAACAGGCTTGTAGAGATGGAGAGTGTAGTCTTTTGACCTTTTTCTGCTTATTATATTATATTATATTATATTATATTATATTATATTATATTATATTATATTATATTATATTATATTATATTATATTATATTATATTATATTATATTATATTATATTATATTATATTATATTATATTATATTATATTATATTATATTATATTATATTATATTATATTATATTATTAGAAATGTTGCAACAACAGTTACTTGAAATACCTGAAGATTTCTTTGTTGACATCGTTTCGAAGAGCAACTTTTTAGTGCAAACACTGAAGGTAAGATGAGCATTACTGTGTGATATAAACTCTAACCTTTCTGCTGTACTTGCCCCACTACACATTTATACATACCACTTTGCTATTCTTTGTAATGAACTCACTTTTCACTACGTTACTTTACATTCCTTTTATATTGATATTATATTTTGAGATTAGAAACCAGTTCAAGATATACTGCTGTCTTGTTGCAACTGTAATCTAACCTAACATTCATTAAAGTTTTATTTGTTTTGCGTAGTTGTTTGTTTGGTTTGTAATCCATTGTTTTGGATCGGAACACTCCATTGTCTTTATTACGTATTTGTATCCCAAGTAGCATCATTTTGTATACTACTGTAACTTCGCCCTTAGTTAATTGGTTTAGGAGAGTTTGTAAAACTTAATATATAGTGTTACTAACCGTTTTGCTGTCTATTTGATGGCCACTTTACTATTAATTACAAATCAGCAACCGATATGGGGGAATTTAAAGAAGATATTTTAAAGCTTTAAATAAACTGTGACGACTGAACAACCCAGTGCCTTTGCATGACATAATCAAAGAATAATTTTCTATCTGCCATGTATATAAACCACAATGCTGACAGTAATAGCCGTGCTTCACTGAAGGAAACTGAAGGTCACAACCAAAATACATCAGCAAAAGAAAGGCCTGTTTCTGGGCAAATAGGACTGCCATGAGTTTAAAAATATTCGAGCAGTTTTTAGTNGTTACTAACCGTTTTGCTGTCTATTTGATGGCCACTTTACTATTAATTACAAATCAGCAACCGATATGGGGGAATTTAAAGAAGATATTTTAAAGCTTTAAATAAACTGTGACGACTGAACAACTCAGTGCCTTTGCATGACATAATCAAAGAATAATTTTCTATCTGCCATGTATATAAACCACAATGCTGACAATAATAGCCGTGCTTCACTGAAGGAAACTGAAGGTCACAACCAAAATACATCAGCAAAAGAAAGGCCTGTTTCTTGGCAAATAGGACTGCCATGAGTTTAAAAATATTCGAGCAGTTTTTAGTAGGGTATTCGAGCAGTTTTTAGTAGGGTAAGAAGTGTACTAACGATAAAAAGACAGGTATAATGAAACGTTTGAGATGTTTGAAAATGCATGTATGCTAAACTTATGTATGGTATGTTACTGACACTTTTGTAGACCTTTTATCCTGGGTATACAGGGGTTTAGTAACAGATACTAAATCACCACCAATCATGTTGGGGGCTAACCATTGATACAAAATAATCAGCTATTCTACAAGCTGCTTCTTGTCGGGCAGTGTGGCCGTTAGAAGGTCTTGAGTTACTCAGTGTTCCTTGTTCAAATATTTTTCTTCATACAAACTTATGGATTGAGTTTTGAAAACAATTTCCAGATACTTTTCTGATATTGGTTTTCGCAACAGGCCAGTTTATGAAATAGGATTGGAATATTTCCTATAAAAACATCATTAACCTATGGTAAGAATCAGTTCTTAACAACTCCCACATTTGTTATTTGAAAAATACCCACACCGCTACCCACCATCCAAACTAAAAATCACGTCTTAACACAAGTAAATTGAACGAAAACTAATTATTGCTCTTTCAACCCACTTTTACTGACTGTAGCGACTTAAAAATGCATATAAATTTTTTATTGCCCTGCAGGCAAACAAAATGAGTCAGCAGACCTAACACAAGGCACAGTTGGGTAATAGACAACCATCTCACATTCTGTATGAGGGGGTGAGTGGTCATTAAGCAGATAACAGTGGCACAAGGGGTCTTTTTTAAGATTTTCGATATGAAATATGACGTGGTGATCCATTAGGCCAATGCATACAATTCCAACAATTCTAACAATTCCAGTTATAATTTTAGCTATGTAGATTTGCTACTTAATGAGTAATTAACTAATTAGTATTTGCCTTGGATACAAAAGTTGCAAAATTGACTAACACACGTTAATTTTCATAGGGTCTTAAAAGTGTAGCGGGGTAAACCCCCGCTTACCCCCTCGTGTGCACGTATGTTTACTTGGGTGATTAATTTGCAAACAATATTATCCTCGTACATTATTTATATACATAATTTGATATACTTCATACCTTTAAAATAGTACTATATTTTCCATAGGAACTCCACAAATACTCGTTTATTGTTTTATTCCACCACTCCTTTGTGCGCTTTAAAACATCAATGAGAACCATGTGTTAGCACCATTATACATTATCATCCACATTATACATATACATATACTCGATTTGCAGACAGTACCGTTTCGCATAATGTATAATGCTGAGCTCACTGCGCTTGCATAGTTTGAGCACTCAGACAAGATCCCACAGTAACTGTTTAGGCTGTGTTTCCTCCGGTAACATGACCAGAGAGTTATGTTGTGGTGTGAGTGATGTCTCTGAAGCTCTGTGCAGCACTGATTAGCACCATTACTTTAGTTGAAGTTTAGAAGAGTAGATTGCATTGACTTTCTTTTGACGGATTTTTACCTTCTTTCTGTAGGTGTATTTTGACAATTTTGAAACCCCTGGAGAATATTCTTCAAAGCTGGAAAGATATGTTGGAAAACTGAAGTCAGCTGTGGTTTCAAAATTCAATTGGGACTTTAATGTTGATAATCCTGAGGACGAGCCTGTTATCGTTGATATTTAAGATTCGGCTTTCCTGTAAAACGTTTATAGACCATGTGCAGGAGGATACTGAACAATTTTTATTGGCCAATAAGCTGTATTCAATGATTGAGGTGCCCGACATGTGTTTTTATCTAAGTGGGCTAGAAAGCTGAACGATGTGCCAATGGGAGTCACAGTCAAACCTACAAATCAGGATTATTGTATTGGGTGATTGCATTTAATTGCTTTTGCTGTTATGGTGCTTTCCATTTTTGACAACTGTACTAACGCTTCTCCCAAGTCATCCATATAATGATTCTCTTTTTATGTAACCACTGTTGTCGAAAAGGTAATATTAACGAAATACGTGTGACAGAGAAAGAAGTGTTAGTTCCCATTTGGTTTCAAAAAGACTTTCTGCAACATCCAGTTAAGAGGGGTCTCACATAAAACAAAAGACAAGTCAAGATTGTTATCAGCAACATAGTGCTAAGCGGGGAGAGAAAGCAGAAAAATATAGGATGAAAGAACACTGCATGCAACCGATTGCAACACTGACAGACATCAGTCAAAGTATATCCACCCTGGAAAGGAACAGCTTTTCGTTGATTTAGACAAAATGTTTAGAAAATGCTAAAAGTGTAAAAAAATGCAACTAGAACATTTTTTGAAAATGTTTGTAAACAATATTTAATTTAAAGACAGTTAAGTAGACTTTAACCTTTATAAATTTAAGATTTTAGAGCATCTTCATTTGCCACTCACTGGAATTATAGACCATCACAGAGCGTTAGTGATTGGTGCAAAAAGGGCTTTGTGCGTTTTTGAGAGCATCTACACTATCATTGGGTGGAAAGATGATGATGTAGCTTCGCTTCGGCCAGACCGACAGATTCTCATCATGAGGAACCACAATCGCCTTTTGCCCCTCGTCGTTTACAGTTTTCGTGGCGTTTTCAGAAGTGTTCTCAGTGTTATCAGTGGTTCCCAGACTCTTAGATGATCCTATTTACTTTTATTTTACAGTCAACCAATATGACCTTGCGTATCTCATTCTAGCTGGTGGAGCACTACTGTTTAAATATCCTATGTACCAATTTAGCTCATGTTACTAATATATCTGTAAAATTTTTATCGCTGCATGAACAAAGAATGTATTTTTTAGCTTTTACAAAAGCAGAGGTGCTTTAATAAATTTAGCCTATTTTCTGGTTTGTTTCCTTTGCAAAACAGAGTAACTTTAATGATATTAGGCGTGACTGAGTGTCAAAAACCTAGTGACATTATTTGTGATGTAATGGTATTTTAGATCCGTTTTCGATAACACTTGATAGCACGTTAATTCATGCTAACTACCACTTTTAATTTGACCCCATTTAAGAAGAGATGTTATAAAGTAATACTGTTCTTATTAATGGTCATTAATTTCCTTGTGAATAATAAATATCTTACGGTCAGTCCGGAAGCTTTGACGACGGAGAGATTTTATTGCACCTTTGTCTTATATTTTTAACGCTGTAATGTAGATTTAAGTTTTATAGGTAATATTTTTGACGCCGTGGTATCGAAACATCTTTCAGATAAGGAAAAGAAACAGTTTCAATCTCCGGGCTTAACTTCAACGCTTAAATGAACGAGAAACGTTAAAAAGTTGGCTAGTAAACATGGCGTGTAATCATTAAATTGTTTGATGTTTTATGAATTTTATTTTGAAAAAGCGTATCGATGGAAAGCAACAACAAAGGACAACTTAATCAACATTCTACATCCTGGCTCAAATATGCAGAGGTACACTTTATATTTTCAGTTATCCAGAGTTAAATGACATCTTCATATTCAGTACGCAAAATAAAAGGCCATTCGACACTTTCAGAATCTATACTGGACTAGACTAAAGAGAACGTAGTAAATAATGCACCTTAAAAGTGCACCATCCGGAGGCAGCTGTCTTCTCCACCCCCCAATAATCGGAAAAATTGTTTAAAAATTGATTTAAATCTGGGGTTTTTCTAAAGTGCGTGGTACACACGATTTGGGACCTACATCTCCAACGTGTCCTTTAGTTATCAGTAAGACGACCTTCGATTGTCTGACAGCCTTCGTATGGTTAGATTTCCTGTTTTACCCGTTGTTAAATGGTCAGGCTTCCTTTTCCCTCCATTTCTCAATACCTAATTCGTTGTGGCGGTGGTGTAGAAGATGTCTGACAAATCTATTGTTTTCACTGACAATTTCTGTAAAATCTTACAAACGTAGAGACAAAATAAGAACTTATTTTGTAAATAGATATTTTTTGTGGTCACTATGCTTCTTGAAATTGTTATTGGTGCATGTAATCAAGAAATAAAGGATAGGAGATGAGCATTTTAGAGTCGTCCGGCGTTTTTTCTTGATTACGCGCACCATTTATAATTTTAAGGAGCATGGTGGCCATAAAAAATAGGGCTTTAATCAATACGCTTGCAATACGCTTGTCATCTATCCACAAAAAAGGTGCCAAATCAGCCGTTGAAAACCACTATGCCATTGTCATATTCTCAATTCCTGGAAAAATATTCCTGGAAGTCATGAATAGAACGAAGGAAAGAACCGACGTTAAGTTTAGGAAAATACATTATTTGTTTAGGCTAGGTCGCTGAACGTTGGTTGCTATCTTGATTGTTAGTCGCATCATCGAGAAAGCAAGAGAAAAGAAGGACCCTCTTAGCCTCCAATTCATCGACTTCTGATCACCTTTTGACACCGATAAAAGGAGAGCTCGCTGAAAAATACTTCAAGTGATAGGATAATTTTCCAAAAATTATCAGTATTCCAGAGCACATCTTTGACAATACTAAGGCACTGTTTTTTTATTCACGGGAGTTCGCTCTGTCTGTCTGTGTGTCTCTCTCTCTTGCATTAAAACAGACTGTATTCTGCTGATTGGCCCTATAGCTACTTACGCAAGCAAAATTTGAGCATTAAAACGAAAGACACACAAGAAGTCTGTTCTTCAAAATAATTGCATAGTATCAATGGTGGGAAAACTGTAAATTATGGAATAAAAACTGAAACCTTGAGATCAGACCCAGAAGCGAAAACAGAAATTTTGAGCATGCACTGAATACCCTTTTTTGGTCACGTTCTTACGGCTGCTACGTTCATGACGTTTCGCCTTGGTAAGCTTAGTAATATTTTTAAATGTATAATATGGGGATCCTGATGGTTACAAAAAAAGAAAGAAGTTATTATCTGGTTTTTTTAATGATATGGAAAAGATTAATACCTATGGTTATTCCAGAGACAGTTTAAATTTTATGAGTTTTATTGCACTGTTACAGAAAATTCTCTCTAAGCACTTATAGTGACTTTTATAGTAATTAAGGAGGGTAAATGAAATATTTCAAAAATTATTTAGAAAAGAAAAAATCAATCCCGTTAACCCCATAGTTGATGACAATTTTTGTCAGAAATTGAAGCATCCCATTTATAAACGATTCATTACAGGAATTTGAATCATCAACTGCTGAAGGATCATTTAAATGTTTTGGAACGAAAAAGGAGGTGAAGGTCAAACTCGTTACCTGGATTTAAACAATTTTAAAAGACCAACTTCTTAAAGCCACAAATGTATTGCCCAATAAATCGATGGTTATGCTTTCCGCCTTCGAAACAAATGCAAATAGTAAAGTGCCTCGTACGCTGGAATCTCACTGCATGAAAAATTAAATGCCTCAAAGTTTATGTCTTATTTCGTGTAGCCTACATGTAGTAAGTATATGGTGCATTTCAAACTGGTGTGAAACCAACTGCTTGGATTTGTATAATTTTAAAGGTCAAGTGGAAGCTGCTCATTGATTTCCCGGCGAAAAAAAAGAGATCACTTTATTCAGCTGAACACATATCTATTCCCATTGATGTTTTGTCGGACTCGCTGGATCAAAGATGAGCCTGTTGCAGTTCGTGCAATATAATTATGGGAATGTGCTGTCAATGTCACAAAGCACATTTTTAATTCCAAGCAACCTGAGAAAAACAAATCATGTCACCTTGGTGAATTATCACAATGACCTCTTTATGATGGTGAAATTCCCATTTTTTTATTGCCATAGCAAGAATGTCTGTATTTAATCCAATTTCAAACAGCTAATCCCATGATACCATTCGTGCCTGAGATACTAGATGATATTATTCGTCATTTGACGAATATCTTCAGCCGAATTGCAAATTAAAATGCGTTTATTAAATGTTACACCCGGTCAGTGCTATTATATGGATAAGAGTCATGGGTAATAGGCAAGGATATTGGGGAAAAGACTTTGGACACTGGAAATGTTTGTTCTGCAAAAATATAAAAAAATGAAAGCAAAATAAAGAAAAGGTTATCCTGGTAAAAAATTATGATGAAAGAAAAAGTTTTGGGTAAGCTTGGAATGAAGAAAATGCTTTTGGATACTGTCAGGAAAAGGCAATGGGGTTTTCTTGGGCATCAGTTGAGAAGGAAAAGAGAAATAGTAAATCAAGTTATTGAGGGTGAGATGATTGTGAAAAGAGCAGGTTGCCAACGAATTAAAATGACAGGTTTAATGATAAAAATGGGGTATTAAAGATAAAAAAACTGCTTGGTAAGATTTCAGGAAATAGGAGATGGTTGAGGAAAAGCCATCATGATTCCTAAACAGGACTGGAAGCCATAGACAAGAAAGGGTCATAAGACCATCTGGAGTGAAAGAAAAGAAATTTTCAAAATGTTAGCAATTTCGTAACATTTGTTATTTTTAAAAAATTAATTAAAACCCGTCATTTCATGCAAAATACATAAAAGAAAGAACGAAATAAAACGTTAATTTGTTTTTTGGTTTTTCATAGTTATGACGAAAAAACGTTATAATAAAGGACCCAAAGTTAAGGCTAGGGTTATGTGAAAATCATCGGATGCTATGGGTGAATTTGTAACGAATTTCCGCTTATATCAGTTTGGTCGAAATTTATTCCCGACAAAGTTAGAGCATGTGAGAATTTTTCAAGTACAGCAGATACCCTAAAATATCTAGTCCTCTCAAAATTACATTAAAATACACCTTTTAACTTACAAGATCACACAATATCACCTTTTGCCTCACTACAACTTTATTGAATACTAATTCCGACAAACGAGGGGTATCTTATGAAGTAACAGCTTCGAGAAAAATTAACACAACATTAAATAGGCAGTTTATTCGTTTGTTGACATGGTCATACACACTCAACGTTATTCTTGTCGTTTATGAAGCAAAGACCAGTTTTTTAACAAAAATAAACCCTATATCTTACTGCATGAATCTATTTACAAATTTACAGACTTAAAAATTTCATAGTAACATGTTCTATTTCTTCCTTGATGACCTTGCTAACTATATTTATTTCAATTCAAAAGAAATTAACGTGTGATCTCTCTCGATTCTTTGATGGCATTGTATAAGGTTCAGTGCTATTCCTGGAAAACTATAGATTACAATGTGCATACGGTATCTCCGGTAATTTACAGGAGTTGGTAAAAATAACTACATTAGATATTCAGAGAACACAAGCCTGGGTATGGATGTAAGACAGGTAGCAAACCCGCTATGAAACATAAAAGGTGTAATAATCTAGCCTCAACACACCTTTCAATTGCCTGGAAGCAAAATTGTATTACTGTAGTTAAATATAAAATAATGGATTAAAACCAACCTAATGCCCTTAGCAGAATATACATTAGTATTTGTTCAATAAACTTCAATAACTGGTTACTTATAAGGCTTTTAAAATTTCTACAATACACGACGTTCAGTTGGAGGAATCACTTAACAAATGTCAGCATATTGCAAGTGGCTTTATGTCTCGTGACTGACATGCAGATATAACCTCGCTTTGGTTATATAGGTATTGAATATCATTACTCCTTTTCCATTCTCCTGCCTCTCTTTTCACAAAATTTCCTAATTTCATAAATTTCATAAGTCCCAGCGTCTGCTGCTCCATTTACTGGCTCGACGTCATATATTTTAATAAAGACTGCTACCCTGGCTATTGTGCTACTGTTACATCAAAAACAAATTATGTTAATCGTTTATTCAGTAGCTAAAACTTCCTACTTTCCTCTATATTAATCATATTTCACGTCAACTTCAAATTACCGCCCGAGAATTTTTGCCTTCTGATTACAATTAAATGACCATTCACGATCACAGAATTTCGAATTGTAGTCAATTTAGAATCCAAGCTAGACGGTTACCTATGCTAAAAATGATTAAATATACTTTGTCCACGGCAAGTCATTGGCTCACTTGCCAAGCGTGGGCGTTTTGCATCCGGTATGTCTGACATGGAATGCATCCGTCGCATCTCCTGCAAATCAAAGAAATTATTCCAGTTTTAAAAATGACAGAGCATTGGCATGTAAGGGAAAATATAGAAACCAGAAGAAATATAAAGGGCCAAGATCAATTCTTCTGAATAACAATATTTCTTTCAAAAATAAAAACTATGTTAATCTTCTATTCTTATATTTTTGTTAGCTATTCTATTCTCTTTAACATAATTATTCGGTGTGATTTAAGGGGGTGAAAATAAGATAAGTTAATACTACACATTTTACAATAGCTCGTTGTGTAGAGCTCCAGCCTTGTTACAGGAAACCACAAGTTCAAGACGAACAAGAACCTCGTGTGAGAAGGTAACAAAAAATATATACACTGAGCTCGGTAAGTTACACCATTACAATGTTATATGCTATTTAATGTTTGGAAGCATGTAAAAACCAACTCCGTCAACTTGTTCGCCTCATCATTAAATAGGAATTCTTTAAATTACTTTTCTGTCGTCTTTTATTTCAAAACGTCTATTTAGAAATCAAATACAGATATGTCCGTGAAAGTCCAGTGGAATCAATTTGAAGGTTTTTAAGACATACCCAAGATATGTTTCGGGGCCTATACTAAGGCAACAGAGAGCGTTGGTGACAGAAACAAAATCAATTTTCAAAAAAAATTACCGTTCACTGTATCCTGAACCTTGACGTGATAGGTAGTAATTGAATGGAGTCTTCGTCAATAGCGTTGCTTCACATTTCTTTAATCTGGATATTTTTTTTCATTTCGCTTTCTTTCAACTCACCCTGGATAATGACCCTCGGTTGAAATCCAGTCACGACTAAGTGTTCATGCGAATATAATTGTGTGATTCATTGCAATGCTTAGGAACGTGTAACTGGAGGTGGTAATAGTGATTGCTCTGACTTTGAGTTACCATAGGGATTTAATAGTCTCTAGCTCAAGGTGGGGTTTCGAAAAAATCGTCTTGTTTCTGACCTACAGAGAATTTGGGGGCGAGCTTGGAGGGAAGGGGAGCAAAGCTCTAGAATTATACTCGGATTTTCTCTGTGCATTAAAACTATAGCTAGTTGGTCAATCTCAAATAACTTTCAAAATCAATGTTTTAGCTATAAATGTATAAATAAATAAATAAAAAAATAAACAATTAATTAATAATCATCATGGAATCTTTAAAATTGTCAAGATCGCGCACGACAGGTTAGTCACTTGGCACAATGGCGAGATATGTCAGGTACTTTGGTCATCTGGTCAAAAAAAAGCTTTTCAATCCATATACAATATATATATATATATATATATATAAATCTTGTTAAGTCTAATGTTATTAATCACAAAGTTCTATCTTACTGGTTTCTTTTCTTCTTTGTCACTATTTCGCGACTGAAAAATAATGGCTCGTCCTGAACCAACGCGGTTTCCACCAATGGAGGTCATAGATGATATTCTCTGCAAAGATGACTTATTCCGACCCAGGAAAGAACCCTAAAAAGGCAATTTGTTTTATCGTAGCTATATCGCACATAAATACATTCATACACTTATGCATGCATGCATCCATTACAAACATACACAAATCCTCCCCTCCGCCACCCATTACATACATACATACATACATACATACATACATACATACATACATACATACATACATACATACATACATACATACATAAATCAATCAATCCATCCACCACCCATTACATACATACANTTTCTTTTCTTCTTTGTCACTATTTCGCGACTGAAAAATAATGGCTCGTCCTGAACCAACGCGGTTTCCACCAATGGAGGTCATAGATGATATTCTCTGCAAAGATGACTTATTCCGACCCAGGAAAGAACCCTAAAAAGGCAATTTGTTTTATCGTAGCTATATCGCACATAAATACATTCATACACTTATGCATGCATGCATCCATGCACCCATTACAAACATACACAAATCCTCCCCTCCGCCACCCATTACATACATACATACATACATACATACATACATACATACATACATAAATCAATCCATCCACCACCCATTACATACATACATACATACATACATACATACATACATACATACATACATACATACATACATACATACATACATAAATACACACATACATTCGCTTTTATTTTAGACATTCTAGTGTCCATTAAAACTTTCAGTGCATTTATGTGTACTGTGGCAAGAGATCCGACTACTACTGCATCAAGTTTGCATGGTAAGAATTTCTCTGTGATGTAAATCTGGGTTTTTATTACATTTAATTTCATAAAGTTCTGTCAGATAAGGATCGTATAGACATGCTATATTCAGAATGATCATCCAATTTGCTCCTTTTATCATAATATCTAGTTTCAAATTCAGTAATATTTCCTCGTTATCTTCAAATTCAATTCTAGTTTTTCGAGGGCTAGGTTGCCAATAAATGTTGGAAGTAAAAAAAAATCAACAAAATGCACAGTAACGTAAGGTAGGCTATATCCAAACATTTCTACCCAACAAAAAGATAATGGTTTTTAAAAGCAAATGCGTCTGTTTGTATCACAAATTACTGTCTACATACGGTTTGCATGATAATAATTGCCAAGGTACATGTGGTCTGCATATCTGGATCTCACAATGTTGTCAATATTGAGTTTGGCAAAAACAATAAGTCCAAGGTCATAATCAGCAGCAGAAATATGTAGCTAACACATCTCACAAAGTGTCACTGAATCTTTGTAACTTCAAAGTTAAAAACATGCTTCGACCTGCCTGGTCTCTAACAAGATAAAAGTAAGGCCTTTACAGACCAAAACGTGGCATTTACTCTCTGCTTATAGCATTACGTTGATAAAAAGACACCGAGTATTATAGTTACTTGTATATTTCGCAGGCGAAGTCAACACGATATCATTAGATGACAACGCTACACACAACCTTTATCCAAACCATAACATCATAAAACAACAATCTAAACCATTATATTAAAAACAACAGTAATGCAATTACAGTTAATCACGCTGGGGGTGCCTGAGCTCAACAGACCACTGAAAAACAAAAAAACCCTGAATTAGAACGGCAGAAAAGCTCGTATCTTCAGATAACGTTAAAGGGATGAATACAACCCTTTCTAAATTGATACAAAAGAACCCTCGTTAACTTCTTTGTCACCAGATAAACAAATGGTCAAAACGGGCTGACAGAGTAATGGCTGACAGGTGCAAATTACATTGAGGGACAAATTTTTTCAAAATGAGTTTATTGTACATTTTCCTACTAATTTTGACGTCCTGAATTCGAATAATTTTGCAACGTCCTCTTTTTGCTGTACAGCATACCTACAGACCTTGAAATTCACACTTTATTGGGCAAAAGTCAAGGTCATATTGTGCATATCACATGCAAGATTTATGCGGTTAGCAGCAAGGATGCAGTGCAAGTAAGGATTCAATGTGATTGTTGATTACATAATTACTAAATTGAAGAATGAAGGCACGCTGCTACGGAAGGTATAACGATACGACAAACAAATATAGTAAGTATAGGTATGAATCTAGCTAATCGTAACGTAACTAATGTTTTTACATGGAAAAAGTTGCTTTAACTTATTTCATTGTTTTTATCAATGTGGTGTTGATTTGTGATGAGAGCAGACCCTCTTAATGGCCCAGTAGTAGTCGGCCACCATATGTGAGTCCCATCTTCCTTGGAACAGAAATTTTGAAATGTTAAAAATTGTTCGCCACTGTTACTGGAGTTAGGGGTAGGATTAAATGCCCATGTAGGTGTGGCAAAAAATAAATTATGCGAGCTAATGTCCCCCATTAGTGTTGACATTAATGCCGTAAGTCACCTTAGCTGCAATTATTGCGTGTTTTCTGAACATTTTTCTTATACCAGTAACCTTGAATTTGACTGAAATTAAATGCTTCTAAAAGATGTCCACATATTTGAATAAGAATAAACCTTAAACAATATATAAGTAAATGCATGGAAACAGAAAAATAATAGGAAAAAAATGGGTCTTTACTTCCACCTGTTTTCGAAGGATTTAAAGAACACTTATTTAAATGGTCTCAATATATGTAAATGGTATTTAAAAAGCCCCACCTACTTAATTACTAATACTATTTGCAATGTGATACAATGACTGCCTTTCATCGTAAAAAGTTAGAATTAAGGAGCAGGTGTTTATTGAAGGTCTGACTCAAAGGTATCTTTTCTGAGTGGTTTTTACAATGTTATTATATTATTATAAATATCATTAGGCATAGGAATTATGCGTGGAGCATGTAAACACAAGCCAAGTAGTGTTTGTTTGAAATAATGAGATATTGGGGCGCAATTTAGTCAAGATGATTGTAATTCTATTACTGAAAATCGTGCAAACAGTAAAACTTTCAAAGAGATATTGTAAGAGTTCTTGAACCAAGATATACAATTCTTTCCTGGGAGATGCATCATTTATAAAAAAAGGGAAAAAAGATAGCTCTTCAGTTGGTTAAAATACATACTGTTTGCTTAAAAACTGGACCACTTCTGGTACCATTCATATTTGCTGGCTTTGCTGGTATGTTTTTTTCTTGCTCTGCAATGAAATATATAGAATTCAACAACAAAAACTATATTTAAAAAATGATTAATATGCAATATTCCGGAAGAAGAAAAAAACGTCAATTTAATCGGTTTGCGCTATTGCCCTTATATTCAGTACGTCTCTAGGATACGAAACGCGGAAAGCAAGAATGGCAGATCATTGTTTTACAGTACAAAATAACGAGTCACATTCTCTTCATGCGTCTGATATTACCTAGAATATAAGCTTAAGTAAACAATGAATGTGTTTGAAGTGTGAAATGAAGGTGTTTTATCCAATATTTTGACAGTATTAACAAAAGAATTTCAACTAGATGGATACCAAATACATAACAACGGTTATTTTCTACGTAGCTATCTCAAAGTAGTTATTAATCGGGTTAACCCTTATACAAAAGGTAATAAATATCAAACTCCACAGAATTATGTTTTTTTTACAACTCAAGCGTCCTATATATATGGCTTGGAGGGTGCAGTAAAAAAAACTGTTTCTTTCCAGCACGCATCCATAAAACGGCCCACAACATCTTCAGCCAGTACCCTAGCCAATTAAACAGAGTATGTATGCTTGTTTGTTTTGATTTTATGTAGACAGAAAAGAAGAAAAGACCTACTTTATATGTCTGAAATGTGCTTAAAATATCAAGAATTATTTATCAAAACCAAAAAATGTCTTGGCCTTTATACCATACACACGTTTTATAGCGTTACTGGCAAAAAAATTAGTCACACCATAGAACTTTATCTTACATCTGGCGGTGATATCCTAATGGAATGTAAAACAGAATTCAACTTACTCTTTAATATGACTACAGTTTTTCGACTCAACAATGCCCATTTTAACACTGATCCACTTCGGTAAACCTCTGCTAACTATGAAAGTTGAAGACAGTCGTGCCTCTTAACCCATGTGTTCCAGGTTTAAATCTATTCTAAACACATACACATACATGCTAGCGTCTAAAAATATCTGGCACTGTACACAATACCTGGTGTGTTCATGTTACTCGTGTCCCGTATCAGATTCAAAATTGACTGACTGTCTTCATCAAGAACTGTTTCCCTTTGTGATCTCTAAAGTCGGAAAGGAACAAGACCTTTATAACTATTTTCCGTTCATAAGATCAAAAAGTGAACTTAAGATAAAATACTGTTTCTTAAAACGATTCTATACACACATAAGCAATGTGTAATGATACCGCAAAACAAAAACTATTTTTTCACATCAAAGTAAATTGTGGTATCTATAGTAGATATTCATAGAAATAATCTCTTCGAAAGGTACAAATTGGACTTCTAAATAAAAAACGATGTTTCATGCACAAAATGCATGTTGCTAGTCTGGAATTGCCATGTGTGGGTAATATTCGACTTAAAAAGCTCCAAAAGCATTTTCTCCTATAAGGTGTCGCTGTTGACCGATTAGGCTTCTTCCTGTTGTTGTTTAGCTGCCATATCCCGTTAGGGCGTCAGCAGCTAGGCTCACCCAAAAGGCACGACTGTTTGGTACCTCTCTTTAGACCAGTCAAAAATGTCTCTCTGCTTCTCCTTCTCACGTCTACCCCTAAGGTCCCCGATCAGAATTTTCATCTCAAGGCCAGCTTTTCCACAAAAGATGCCCTAGAAACTTCAGTTGCCTTTTCCTGATCATCCTCGTCAAGCTCCTCTTTACTTCTATCCTCATTAGCATCATTCCTTTACAATTCTGTCCATCCAGGAGATGTAGAGAACTTTCCTGAATAACCACATTTCTGTAGCTTCGAGCTTCTTCAGCTACTGATACAGCCCATCACTCCGCTCCCAAAAGGAAGACTGACTTGACGTCCCATTTTAGCATTCCACGTCAGGTCTTTCAGGATTTTGCCGTGATTGAGAGATTTACTCATTCGTAGAAATGCACCTTTGGCCAATTCTATTTGCGCCCGGATTCCAGTATTACATTTTCCGTTCTCCGTGATGATGCTAACCAAGTAACTGGATTATGACACTTGCTTTCTATTGACCTAAATATTGAATTGGGATTCTCTTTTTTGCATCCTGCCTTCTTAAAATTTAGTGTCGGACCCTTCTTCTTATTTTGTGTCACTGCTTTGTTTACAATTTCTTGCAGTTCTTCATATTCGACAACCAACAATGTATCGTCGGTGTATTTGAGATTGGTAATGCTGCAACGACCTGCCGATATTTCTTTCAGATCGTCGATTTCTTTCAGAACCATTTCCCTGTACAAATTAAATAGCTCGGGCGAGAGTACACATCTTCAACAAACACCTCCTTTGACTTTGGTATATTCATTGAGTTCATTGTCCCACCTCATGCAGGCCTTCTGTTCTCAACAGAGATTCCAAATGCTGCCATCAATATTGATGTTTTGCAAGATTTGTAAAAGGTACACATGTTTGACGTTTGCCCAAAGTCCTTTGTATAGGCTTTAAAGCACGTGTATATGTCTTTCTCCATTTCTATGGCTTTTTCTGACGGTATTCTCATCATAAAGATTGCATTTCAGGTTCCCAAAACTCCACAAAACCACATTGCTTCTTCATTATAATCTTTAGCAGCAGTTTAGTCACACGACTCAACAAACTGATAGTTTTATGGAGTTCGTATTTAGTTGCTCCAGCAGTTTTAGGTATCGCAATGAATATCGATATGTTGATTTGTTCTAGGATTTCTTCGCTATCGCAAATATTTTTGTGTTAGTGAATTTTTCCAGACCAAATTCTCTTGAGCCTGTTAATATTTCGAATACAATCGTATCAGGGCGTACTACCTGCCCTCTCTCCATCTTCCACAGTGTTGCTATGACTTCGGGTTGCAAATCTATTGAGCCGCCAATTTTTTGATAGTCGGCTTCCCCCTCTGTTGTCTGAGAAAGTTCTTTAACGTTCTCTACACAGACCACCTTGGAAGTATTTCGTCTTTTACCATATCAGTTGGTCATGATGCTTTCAGAAGAAAACCACGTCCAAGAAGAACACCAAGAACAGACTTCGCTGCTTTAGTGGTTAGGATGACACCTACGCCTCTTTTGTGTTCCAACAGAAAATATAATCCGATTTCCTCTCCATCGGATTTCCTAGACTCCCAGGTTGCTGAAACACCAAGAAACCTACCATGCCTTTCCCTGCATATTGCACAGTTTACTTCTGTTTTAATCAGCTTAAAAGCTGGAGATTCTGGCGACATCCATAAATCATAAAACTCAAAATTTTATAGAAAACATTACTTTAATACAACAGATACAATGTTTCCAATATGCCACAATACCACTGTACTTTGGGTATCATTTGTTTTGATAATATTTGATTTTACAGGAGACTCCTCCAAATAAGAAATTTTTTTCATCATCGGTATAATAATCACAGATTAGTATCCCCATATTTAACTGCAGTACCTAGAACCTATTCATAGAACAACTTACTTCTTGAGACATCACGTTTTGGTGACTCTCACCTTGTGAATTTTAAAGGAGATGTGACATAGTCAGGAAATGCCGGGTTTAATTTCCTGGGTAGGCAAACCTCAAAATTGGTCTGAGAAAAATCCTTCATTGAACAAAATAAAAACCCATTATACTAACCTAATCAAACAAATGTAATTAAGGTTAAATGCTTGAAGGATAAATACCAATGAAGAATCCTTTTCACGCTTAAAAACTAATAACAAAAAGCTTTGACAGTGACTCGAAGCCAGTGTGGTGCAACTACTATTTGTCGCTTGTTTTTCCTTTTACTTCTACACTTCCTTTCAGTGTTCACTTACAAAATTTATTTTCCTTTATTTGAAAAGTCATGTGCAGTCATTTGATTGCATTTGCCAATTTTGTGACACAGAGCCAACTGAACCCAGTGAAAATTAATAACTGTGATTTTATCTTATTGTATCAGTTTTAACTCTATCATCTCTATTCAATTCTTGACTCCAACAAAGCATTTTCATCTCTGTCACATATAAGTGCTGATCTTTTATTCGCTCTAATCACTGTTTTCTACAGTTTCTACTATAACCCTCTTACGTATGACTCCCGGTAAGTCTAGTCACCTTGTACAAGCTTATTTAATCCTAGTCTCTACATCTTTTAAGCAACCAGCATCTTTATCATTGAACCAGGCTTTTTTAACTGGGTTACAGTTGGTACCTCTTCATTGACCACTTAATGCTATTGTGAACGTCCTAAAAATTCTGTCCTTTTCTGACTTATCTTTAGCCCACAGCTTTTTACGTTGCTTTTCCATTTATCTAACTTGATTTCCACCTCAGATACTGTTTCTACAACTACAACTATCTTGTCTGCAAACAGCATTGTCCACCATGGCGTGGCTCCTTATTTCTTTTGAAAATCCATCAAGGATAATTGCATAGAGCTTTGGGCTCAACACTGAGCCCTGGTGAAGCCCTACTTTCGCTTCAAAAGAATCAGCATGCCCGTTTCTTATTTTAACTCTTGTCTTTACATCTTTGCAAATAACCTTGGCAATACCCACATAACCTTGTTGACTTCCTTTCTCATTCATAGCTTACCATATTAACTCCCTCGGCACTGATATAATCCTTTCTTTGGTCCACAATCATCATAATAACTATAAAGAAATTCTTGACCTTCCACTCCTGAAACAAAACTGGGTGTTTCCAAGGTCAATAAGATATTTGATCTATTATCTGTTCCCAGAGTTTCATGGTTTGTGATGTTACTTTAATACTCCTGTAATTTCCACAGTCCAAGCAAGATAGAGCCATTGCTTTTAAAAACTGAAAGCAACTCACTCAAGCCTTCAGGAGGATGACATACCTTAACACCTTATTAATTGTTCATTCAAAGAATAGGATCAAATGTTCGATCTAAGAAATGGATACCTTGTTTAACCCACCTCCACCAAACTTCAGTCGGTATGACGTAAGGTCCGCATGCTATATTAATTAATTTAGTTCTACGAATTGAAATTACTTTCATCTTATTGTCTTTTACACATTAAGGTTGTCATTGTAAAAAACTTTATAAGACCAGCAAATATTAGTCTGAAGAAGAAATATCGAAATGTTACTATGTGAGGGATGGCGAATTTTTTGGAGGTTTTAAGATAATTTAGTCACCTTTTTACTGCTTTTTAAGTATATATATATACATACATACTACAAGTCTTGGAAGCCTACTATACATTCAGCTACATTAATTTCTTAAGCTAAATTTAGAACAGTATACATTACAAATTAATACAAGGTAACCTTGAGAAACTGACTAATTCCCTTAAAGACCAGAGATTTGGGGGCTGGTAACCGAAGGATCAAAGGCTTACTCACTTCTTGTTCCATTAAGAATGTGTCTCTTTCAAATCGCTCCACTTTCCTCTGTATTTCTTGTTGCGATAGTTCTTCATCTGCTGGGTAATATTCACCATCTGATCCATTTTGGTCATTTAGAAAATCTGTCTGCGAATTATCAATGTCAATGTTTCGCCATCTAAAATTTCTTTTTCTCCCTCCACCTTCAGAATGGAGATCTCCATCCTCAAGATACATTTCTTGGTATCTTCTTAAAGCCTGCTTATCTTCATTAAGGACTTCTTTCCTACAAGACCAAAGCAATAAATTCAAAACTTATATTACGAAGGCGAAGCTTGAATAACACCTGGGCAAAATGCAAAGCATGAGCTGGAATGCAGTATTTTATAGAAATGCTGAGCTTAATTTAGGTAAAAGGAATCCTCAAGTACCTAACAATGTGAATCAGTATGATACAAAGTAATAATTCACATTTTATCGTTGGTTGTTAAGTTTGCTACAAATTAGGAATTCAATTATTGGTTATTATTCACAGTGAATTTCGGAAATCTTGTGATAAAAAACAACAAAATATCAGCTGATACAATAACTTGTGTGCTTCTTATCGTCAATCTCACAAAATATCGATTATATTAGTGCCACAGTGGTTAACCAGAGATCCTACGGTTTTGAAATAGAACTTTCTATCCTGTTCCATTTGAAACAGAACGAATACTGTTAGGGATGACAACGGATAAAATTCAAGGCATTGAAAAACATTTGAAAATAAGCTGATAATGAAAATATTAATAAAATAAAAAGACACTTCTCCCACGTGATTTTTGCATTTACTAAACTAAGCACATCGTGGAAAACGCATGATTATCATTACCTAATCTGTGAAGTCTTAGTATTAAGTCGAGGTGAATCTTCTGGAATACATTAATAGAAGTTACAAGATGATACTTCTAATAAAATCGTCTTCTTTGAGTCCACACCTTATATCACTTCGTAGACATTTTTTGACACATTATCATAACAATAAAGGGTCTATGAGCAGCTATAAATGGTGTCTGAATGTATACAATAACAGTGACTTTAAATCTGTCATAACTGCTCTCTCTTAGTATCAAAAATTAAAAACGAGGGGAAATCTTCCCAGAAACAATTGTTAACGAGGAAGTTGAAACTGTTTCGAGCAGCCAGGTGTTTGCTAAGCAATAAAGTAAACATGTCAGAAGGTACAGAAACTACCTACCGTAAAAACAGTATTTGAAATGTAAATTCTCGATATGATTTTATCACCCCAATGAAAAACACTACGGACTTTCCATAAAATCAAGAAAAACAACAGAAAAAAAAAAGTACTTACATATGCACCTTCTTGACCTGATTCCATAACTCTTCGTCTGAAGGAAGCTCTTCTACTTCCGACTCTTCTTCATATTCATCGTATTCACTTCCAAGGTCTTCGTCGTCAGAACCTATGTCACTTCCTGATAGTTCTGCTTCCTCTTCGTAAAAGTTTTTCTTGTTAAATTTTGGTCTCGCTTCCCTGAACAAGTAAAACATATAGAAGCGTAACTAGTGAGCAAACATTGTGGTATAACCGGACATCTGTAAAAATATTTAGTTTTCAAAAGGATGTTGTGACTGATTCTAAATATGGATTTCATCTAGAACCTTACTCATTGTAACCAGGTGAATTTTTCTAATGAAAAATCAAAAGACTTGGTAGTTTGAGCCTTCGAAACTTTTTCCTAGGCGGTTCTATCAACATCGATAGTGACATAATTATTATAAAATATGTATAACAAATACAATAGGTATAAAGAGGGTGCAACGTTACCACAGTGTTTACCTCGGTCCAATAAACAAGAGTTTATTTAACTGTGGTAAATAACTCTTATTCGAGCAATTTTATTCAGATATGAAGCTAGCTTAACTCTGTAATCATCAATATAACAAATAAACAATAAATAAGAAATCAGGTAAGTTAGTGTTTTGGTGCTAACAACTTCTTGAAACACTGAAAGTCTGCTTTTTATCTAAATATGGCCTATTTGACACACTACATAAGTTCAATACTAATTATTTTATTCAACAGCATGGCGAGCTACTGACACCCGAAACTGACTAATGAAAACCAGTGACGTCTTCAGGGTTTATTTGTCTATCCTCTAGAATTATTATTCGTCATTGGCGCCATCCTATTCTGCACATTTTGCTTTCCATTTTGTTGTTGATGCAGTGAAGATATTCAGCTAGTCTCACTTTTCCCCAAACCCCCTATCCTTTCTAAAATCTAAGGAAATCAAACCCATAAACGACTGCCTCCGTTCTAACGGAAAAGCTGTTATGGTACTTGGTCACTTTATTAAAATTGTCTCACTAAGGTCTTCCTAAACATACCCTCGATTGTTGAACACCAGACTTGCAAAATATTTAAACATACATAACTATACATGGAAAAAAGGATACCTGGCACTTAATTCACTTTCAATCTTTCACTACAAGTTAAAAAATAGTTTCGTTGTTTAAATACCCCTAAACAAAAAAACCAAGTACACAAGCAAAAAAATTACATGTCATTTTTCTTCTTCTTTTCATTTTTCTCCTCTTGTTCCTCGTCATTGTCTTCATCGGATAGAATTTCTGTTTCATTTTCTAATGACAATAACGACTCTCTTTCATCATTATCTTCCGTATCCTCTTTGCTATGACTACCATTGGTATTTTTGGAGACTGGGCTGTACGTTTCTTGGGCATTTAGAAACACACCCACCAGGTCTTCCTCTTTCTGGCCGCAAGTGTTCTTTATCTTACCATGGTTAAAAACGCTATTTTGCGATTTATCCTCAAGATCTAAACAAATTAAAATGAACAAACAAGTAAGCTGTTTAAATGTCGTTTAGCTAACTCCACAACAAAAACAAACAAGTTTGATGTACAAGTTTGATGTACAAGTTTGATGTACAAGTTTGATCTCCGGTCCTACTGTAACAGAATTGTACTGGGAAAGGATAGTTTTAGTAAAATCTGAGATCCAATATAAAAGGTCTATGTTTTTAAGACTTGTCATAACTTCCAGGGAATGTGGGTAAAGTACTTTTTTATCAAACTTCGACGGAGTCATACATAATATCGAAAGAATCAAAGTTGGTTATAGGTAATTAATCACGAGTGAAAGTCACCACCAGTATAAACATCGAGAAATAAAATCACATTCCCAACAATATATAATGATGCGTAGCTTTATATTTTAAANTCTCTCTCTCTCTCTCTCTCTCTCTCTCTCTCTCTCGCTCTCTCTCTCTCTCTCTCTCTCTCTCTCTCTCGCTCTCTCTCTCGCGCTCTCTCTCTCTCTCTCGCTCTCTCTCTCTCTCTCTCTCTCTCTCTCTCTCTCTCTCTCTCTCTCTCTCTCTCTCTCTCTCTCTCTCTCTCTCTCTCTCTCTCTCTCTCTCTCTCTCTCTCTCTCTCTCTCTCTCTCTCTCTCTCTCTCTCTCTCTCTCTCTCTCTCTCTCTCTCTCTCTCTCTCTCTCTCTCTCTCTCTCTCTCTCTCTCTCTCTCTCTCTCTCTCTCTCTCTCTCTCTCTCTCTCTGATTGATTGACTGACTCAGCCTAAGCACCCACAAATGGCATGATCTGAATTAAAAAGCAAACATACGCTAATCTAATGAGAAGGCTGTTATGATAATTTATGCTTGCAATGGTCGTCACAGATAACATCATAAACATCTAATAATGGTCCAAAATATTGATTTAGTTCGTGCAGAATGGCTCCTCTGATATTTCAAGGCCTGTAGGGGGTCCATCAAGTACGAGACAAAGATAATTGGTAAATAAAATAAATGTCATAAACGCTCTTTCATTTGACACCTTAATCACCTTGCGGTTTCCTATTTTGAACGATTTCGCTAATTTTCTATAATTTTCCCCAATAAAGGTAATTTTGTGTTTTAAACTTTGCAGAGTACCAGCAAAAAGAATTTTTTTTCTTGTTCCTGCAAACAATTACAAATGTGACACTAATAAATCAAATCAGATAAAAACATGGAAAAATTCTGGCATTTGAAATACCAATGATAATAAAACTAAACTGATTGGGAAAACAGGATCTGGTTATCGCAAACAAAATTTTTAAACATCTTCATTTTTTTCGTCCTCTTCTTCTTTTCCTTTTTCTTCTTTTAGTACCTTTCCATTCACGTTTGGCACCGCTAAACTTCCGGTATTTAGTTCTGGTGCCTTGGTCCGGCCAAGCGTCCAGCGTAGAAGCTTTAGTCCAAAACGAATGCAATTATATACTTGTTATGTTCAAGTTCTGAACGACAGTCCTTGAGATAAAAAAAATCATTGAAAAACGTGTGAATAATTTTTTGCTGGCACTCGCACCAAGACAAAAAAATCCCCTGGCTTCTTGGTCCATCCGACTGCCAATGAAAAACCTCTTAATCAAAATAAATTTAATTTCCCTCAGATACTTTGAAACTATTCCTTGCACAAAACTCCAATAGCTTTAAATGGCAAAGACCACAGAAAACACGGAGAATCAAGGATAAACAGCTCTAAAAGAATCACCAAATTTTCACTAGATTATTTTCATACAAAGAATATATTAACAATAGAATGTAAACATCTTGTGTTCAGTACCATTGCCAATATTTCATCATTTAATTAAAACACTAACCTTCTGTTACTTGGCTTTGAAATTTTCCAGAGCATAATGCTAACAACTCCTCATCACAGCCCTGATCTTCACCAGATAATAATTCCGAAAAACTTGAAGTTTTCTTGGCATTGTTAATGTTTAAAGATTCAGTCTGACCTCCATGAATTTTATCCGAGCACAACCCAAGGAATCTTATATGTGATTTTTCAATTTGATTTCCTGATGATTGATTAGTGCCAGTTACTAACTCGGTTGAAATTCCATCATTAAACTTCCAAGGCGTTTGGCTAGCATTATCTGATGAAGAATCAGGAATAGGCACATCAAATAATTTTTGTAAATCTTCTGACGGTTTCTTGGAAGCTGAATTATTAATAGGCAAAGCAGTAGGAAATTTGAATTTATCAAATCCAATCGATTCATTATCCTTTTTTATTTCATCGAAATTGCCGGAACAAAATGCAAGGGCTTCTTCCATTGACGAAGACGAGTTGTTGTCAAAGAGTCTTTTTGCTTGTGACTTCTTGGTCGCTTTTCTGGGTTGCAGATACCTGTTTACAAAAAAAACAAGAACTTTAAACATGTAGACATTTATTATAACGCTGCCATTAACAATTACAGTTTTGTGGTGCCTTTACTGGCGCAATATTGTATTAAATTCTGACCATCTAAGTAATTGGTATTTCCCTTACTTTTTTATCAATTTAATTATTTGGTGATGATGGTATGGTGGTTGACATGGATGCTGGTACTATCCAACTTAAAGCAGATTATTTCACTAATTTCATAAAAATGACAGCAGAAAACCATAACAAGTGCATTGCTACTGCAAGATTTTTTTCACATGTCTACAGTCATTTTATATCTAGTCAGAAAATGTTCATGAGATTATGCGATGATCTGATTGTCTATCTGAAATATGATTGAAAATTATTTTCCACACATCTGAAGTGTGAATTGACATAAATTGACAAGGGTAAAAAATATATTGGAGTTTGTTAAATTCTTGATAACATATTACAAACAACTGTTATTAAATCTTAAATATTAGAGCGAAATGCGAGAGCATGCGGGAGAAATAATTTATTTTATTTCGTTCGAGCACGTTCGCGTAACCATTTACTTTCAAATTAAAATATAGCAAACGTGTCTGTATTAAAAATGAACAAAATGAACAAGATACCAAGCTTGCGATTAATCTTAACAATTTTCAGTCATGCTTTGTGTTTAAAACTGAAAAAGAACAGGATGGTTCTTTACCATTTCAAAATGTTATGGTAGAAAAAACGCCCACCTCTTTCAAAATCGGATGTTTCGAGAGCTAACTTTCACTGTACAATAAGTGGGGGTGGGCTCATTCAGTTCCACACAGTTTAAAACTGGGCTCATAAAAACCTTAGCCCCTGGCAATGTATTACACAAAGGTACTCAGTATAAATTACACAGGCCTGCGAAGGTCAAGCAAGTGAAAGTCAATTCTAGGGCAGTTTGCTATGCAAAATCCAAAAATCATACTCATTTTGTTCAATCAGGTCAAGTTTTTGAGATACGAGGTTGTAAAAGAATGGTTATTAACGCCCTTTAGTGCTATTTTTTACCTTTAATTTTGGATTTAGTGCTTCACAAGAAGCATCCATTTTATCTAACAATCTTCAGAAAATAAAGATTATACAATAAATAAAAGCTAATCATGAATGAGGGGCCTTTTTAGCGACTTTCTCCTGTGATAAGTACCCACCGCGTCAAGAAAGTTCACATCCTACCGGCCTTGGCAGCGTTCTTTAATGATATGAACGTCCTCGTGGAACTGCTCTGTCTGCTCCTCGCTTGTCTCTGCAGTTCTGAGCGAAATAGTCTAAGTGCGACCATATAAAGCGCATCTTGACTGACCTCCGAGGCCCTACTAATTGAACGTTTGTCAGGAATTCGTCGACTTCCTTCTCGTATTCTGCACTCCGGTTGTTTTCAAAATGCTAAGCTGCACTCAGCCCATCATCGAACATTGAGTCCTTCATGAGCTCTCGTATCTAACGCCCATCAAAAATGCCAGCCTTAAGCTTTTCACAGCTTATTCGAGAAAACTTCTGCTAAAGGAAAGTAAACCCTCTACCTTCCCTATCCATTGCTTTTGCAAAGTTCTTCATAAATCCTAGTTTGATTTGTAAGGGTGGAATTACTATCTTGTTTGGTTCAACAAGAGGGCGACAATGAACATTGAGCGAACCAGGTTCCAACCCATGTCTTGGCGGCCATTCTTGTCTGATATGATGTTGACCGTCAGCCCGACTGTCCCACAAGCACAGAATGCACTGATACTTTGTGTTCACACTCTGCAGTTCTAAAACCAATCCAACAACATAAGATCTCCACAGATCAACCAACCATGGTCATGATGGTTCAGAGCAGACAGCAACTGATCCATGTTGTCGTGAGTTTCTTTGTTTGCACAGAATGACCAAATGGAAGTATTTATTTTAATAAAAACGGAGAACTGCCTTGAGACTTCTGCTGGTCGAGTCCATGAAAAGTCTCCATTCAGTTGCAACATAGTCCATCCCCATTGATTTCATCAAATCACCAATGATGTTGCAGTAAACAAAATGACGAGCCTATCTGGGTTGTGAAGAACTGTCCAAATTCTCTTTCACGGTCTCCATTCCAAACGAATGTTATTCAAGGTGTCATCAAATTGTTCTCGTAAAGACGAGGACCAGGAAGCTGTGCCGATTCCTTTGAGGTTTAGGTCTCATGTCAGGTCATTGAGATCTGGTTGTATTACAGCCACTGCCCTGCCATTCTATTCTGGCATCTATTCTTCACACTCTGTTCTGTCATATGTGTTATATGTGTTATCAGATTTCAATTCAGCGCTAGATTCCATTGCAATGTCTGGCTCGGGAACAGGCAGGTCAAGACCATGCGGGACTGGTCTTATGGCAGACAGAACATCAGAATACATTATGCTTGTTCTTGCGTTTGATTCCTTGAATATTAGTCATGCAAAAATAACAGTCTATCACATGATCTTCATTCTCTCTTCATGCCATAGGAACAGCGAATGGCATACTTTTTATTCTGTTATTTCTCCAATCACGCAAGTTACAAACACATGTTTTGGAGCTAACATGGAATGCAGATGGCTTGTCCTGATCTCCAAGCTTAACTCCAAAGTAAGTATGATATGCCTTCTTCGCGTTATTTTTGCAAGGCGACCAGGAAGAATCAAATCACCACATATATAACAGAACCTGTATGGATGGTTTGTACATTTGCAATCCATTCCCTCTTTATCAAAAATACTACATAGAAACACTACATCTGATCCTTGCGATTTCAAGTCACATTGACTGGAGTTCAGTTCTGCTAAACAATAATGACCATCCTGGTGTAAACAGAAAAAGTTTCAGTTTCCGTTTCCTAAAATTAAAGACAGATGCAATTTCGTTTTCGGATTGAGGCTGCTCCAGTTTCGTTTTCTCTATGAAAACAAACATTGGGCCAGCTACAGCCCTGTTTTGTTTGAACTGAGTACTATTTACGAGTCAACGTAAATTAATCATATGTCAAAAACTTGACATGAGCAAAAAAATGGATGGTATTTTTGGATTCAGCGCACACAAAAAAATACACAAATCCGTTGAAAACCTTCAATCTTTAAAAAGAGTTTTTAAACGCAGCCAAGTGTTATCTAGCTTCAAAAGTCCTGTTAAACATGGCCCTAAAAGTGACCTATACACCTCAAACTACCCTGGATGTGCCTTGTTTCCACTAAATTTGAAAAAAACATTGCCAGGGGAGTTTCAGAACCCTATCGGGCTGCTATATCAAAATTAGTTTACTGCGCAAAACATTACTCCTTCATATTCAATGGAAGACTTGCCTGCCAGAAGTTTAAATATGGTTGCTTACGAGTTGAGTGCTGGTGTGATGCCTGGTATGTAGGCCGTACGTCCTTAAAATTGATCAATAGAAAAAACATGCGCCTGCTGCTTACAGACAGAAAAGTTGTGTTAGTCGAGTTAACCTAAATGACAGTGCTGGATCTGGGGGGGGGGGGTAGTGTAAATGGTGATTTGGCTTTGGCACAGCATCTACTACCCTCTTAAAATCGAAAGTCTGCTAAATAACTTCTGACTGCTTTCTTTTGATTACGTACAGCATTCTTGAACCTTCAAGGAATTTCATCTTCCTGCTGTTGATTCTCTCCTATCTGCAATGATTTAATCAAACTTAATGCAGATCAAGAAGTTTGCTACAAAACTGCTGTTTTTATTGGTATAAAAACACCGTAAAAGTTATACAAACAAATAAAAACAGTTCAGAAATCCCGTACCCTTGTGTATCGAGGATTTGGCTGAATTGTGTGTCTTCGTCAAGTGCCAAGTGAAAGTTTTGCATAGTTTTTTGGTTATCAGCTGTTCCAGATATTTCATTCACCACAATCTGCAGATAAAAAACAACTTCATTTTCGTCTTATGGCAAGTGTTGTGGCTGTCAAAAAACCCAATATATCAACAAAATTTGAATTTTATCTCAAGTCCTTAAGTGTGATTATCCTCTAAAATACTAACTACTGAATAAATAATATTACACAGTAATGGGTAAAAAGCCTCAATTTTGTAGAGCTTCACACCAGAGGAAACAACCTTCGTATAGTAACATTACGACATACTTCGATTTTACTCTATCTAGCACGTAAACAAGCTTCTTTTAAAGTTAAGTTCTTGCTACCAATCAAAATCGAACTGGTAACGTAAAGTGGAGACAGGTTGTTTAGCTCTAACAATGTTTGTAAACTTCTACTTAATTGATCATGAAATATTATTTTGTAAACAAGTCTTGCCTAAATTCATTCAACTTAAAATGCCTTAACCATTGCCGACTACAAGATAAAATAGCAGTGCTTTATTGTCTGCTGATGACCTAGACTTATTGTCAAGAGGAATAATAAAAAGAAATTCCCCATGATACTACAATATGATCGTGGGTATTCAGGTTACGAACTAGCTGACTCTTTCAAGGATATCTGTCGTTGCTAGCTTTAAAAATTGTAACAGTATCTTAGCAACAAAAATAAGTATAAACTTGAGGTCCATTGGTTGTCATCTAAGCATTTAACCAATGTTTACCCTGAAAAAAGGTAAGAAACAATGTTCACACTTAAAATCTCAAAAAGTCATACCAGTTCAATTTTGTTAAATATTTGAAACTGAACCTATAGCCATCCTCCTGAGGTCAAGTAACCATCAAGATTTTGCACATCGTCTTTAAACACGCATTAAAAGTTTAAAGCGTCCAATATACACAGAAAATACACTTTCCAAAAAGGGTCTCGGATGTATTTCTGGAGTAGGAGTAGTACTGGTAGTTGTTATTGTAGTGATAGAATAGTAGCAGCAGCAACAGTAGTAGTGCCAGTAGTAGTAGTAGTAGTAGTAGTAGTAGTAGTAGTAGTAGTAGTAGTAGTAGTAGTAGTAGTAGTAGTAGAAGAAGAAGAAGAAGAAGAAGCAACAGCAGCGGTAAAACGGATAGTTAAAAAAGCAGTGCAATTGCTCTCTATAACAATACTTCAAGTAGAAGTATTGCTACTTTAGCCGTCAATCCAGTGCAACTACAACTACCCAATACTGTAGTGACGAAAAAGACGACTCGTAATATTGAGATGACCGTTGTTACGGGTGTCATTGCCTTAACTATTACTATTTTTATTACTGCTGATTATACTGTCATCATAGCCNGCAACAGTAGTAGTAGTAGTAGTAGTAGTAGTAGTAGTAGTAGTAGTAGTAGTAGTAGTAGTAGTAGTAGTAGTAGTAGTAGTAGTAGAAGAAGAAGAAGAAGAAGAAGCAACAGCAGCGGTAAAACGGATAGTTAAAAAAGCAGTGCAATTGCTCTCTATAACAATACTTCAAGTAGAAGTATTGCTACTTTAGCCGTCAATCCAGTGCAACTACAACTACCCAATACTGTAGTGACGAAAAAGACGACTCGTAATATTGAGATGACCGTCGTTACGGGTGTCATTGCCTTAACAATTACTATTTTTATTACTGCTGATTATACTGTCATCATAGCCGCTACTATGACCAACAATTCCTCTAAATCATCGCTCTTATTAATTACTTTTACTCAAAATTACGAGCCATACATTGAATTTTGAATTACGCATGCAACCCAGGGACAAATAGAAGAACAAGAATAATAGTAAATAAATTAACCAAAAAAATTGTTTACCTCGTCAGGTGATCTCAAGCCTTCTGAGTCAGGTGACGAACGTTTCGTTGCAGAGCCAAGTAACCCACTTTTAAGCAATTTACTAAATGGGGTGCTAAACGAACTTAACTTATTATCTAGCATCGTCGGCTCTCCTTGAGCTAGTTGCATAGTGTTTGAATCTTCCCATTCACCACTTTGTTTGATCTCAAGATGCAATGATTTCCCATCTTCGTGCCAGCTTGGGTCAAAGCTCAGTGAGCCAGAGTCATTAGGGCCTGAAAAGAGCTCATTTGAACTTTCAGCAATTCTGATTGGTACTTCAAAGTTGGTATTTAGTAAGGCATCTTTCGTACCATCATCTTCATGAAAACTTTTCTCGACTTCCGTTTCAAGCTGTCGAAATGAGTCATCTGCATTCCATTTACTTAATTCTTCATCATCACTTTCTGTTGGTTGAGAAATACAAAGTAAATTTATATAATTAAAAAATTATTAGGTGTGGAAAATCTATGGTCACCTTTCTTTGTCAATGCCAGTATGTTTAAAGTATCTACAAAATAAGTAAGTATGTAATGTGTATGTATCGAAGGAGTATGGGATATTAAGTGACTCAGGCAGTACGAATAGTTCAACCCTACAAAACAACCATGAAGACTTCAAATTATGTTCCATACACAAAAGCATAAACAACTTTTACCATTTCTTATAGCACTCATAAAACAGGGATTTTCTTTCTTCCGTGCCTGAAAGGGAATGGGTATTTCTGGATCTGTCTACAGCGATGTACTGGGAAACGAGGTGCCGGGAAAAAAGACCCATAATTATTTTATGGGTGACTCCTGCGTATTTCGCTCATATTTTACATTAACTAAGCAAAGACGTAACTCTTCGTCATTATGTATCGTATTTCCAACACAAAGACGATATATTAAGTATTCAGATGAACATCGGTTAAGTATAAAAAGATACACTCGTGTCCCCAATGCGCTCCCTTATGCGCTCCCTTATGCGTTCCCTTATGTTCTCCCTTATGCTCTCCCTATGGTCTCCCTTATGCTCTCCCTTATGTTCTCCCTATGCTCTCCCTTATGATGTCCCTTATGCGCTACCTTATGCTCTCCGTTGGAAAAATTGACCATCAACGTTTAGATTTGTAATGACAGTACATTGCCCTGGTACAATGAAATATTGCCTTCGCTGACCATGCGATGCGCCTAATCCTCTCTGTCTCCACTGACGTACGCCTGGGTTTTTTTCAATGTTAAGGGGGAGCTGCTACACACTTATTCCTTTCGGTCTTGCTCTGTTTACACAAAAACCATTCTATTACCTTGGAGCCTTCATTTAATAGAAGGTAGTGGCGGGCGAAAAAAAGTATGATCTACTTAAAGTCCACGTGTGACTTAACAACATACTCCAGTNCCTATGGTCTCCCTTATGCTCTCCCTTATGTTCTCCCTTATGGTCTCCCTTATGGTCTCTCCTATGCGCTCCCTTATGCTCTCCCCTATGGTCTCCCTTATGCTTTCCCTTATGATGTCCCTTATGCTGTCCCTTATGCTGTCCCTTATGCTCTCCGTTGGAAAAATTGACCATCAACGTTTAGATTTGTAATGACAGTACATTGCCCTGGTACAATGAAATATTGCCTGTCTCCACTGACGTACGCCTGGGTTTTTTTCAATGTTAAGGGGGAGCTGCTACACACTTATTCCTTTCGGTCTTGCTCTGTTTACACAAAAACCATTCTATTACCTTGGAGCCTTCATTTAATAGAAGGTAGTGGCGGGCGAAAAAAAGTATGATCTACTTAAAGTCCACGTGTGACTTAACAACATACTCCAGTGGAGGTTCAATCAATCAATTAATCTGTCTGGTTTTCCTTCTATTTTTCTACTTGTCTCAGTTTATTTCTCTCTCTTTCGTTATCTATTTATCTATATATCCATCTGTTTATCTTTATCGGTCTATTTATATTTGTCCATATATCCATCCATTTTTATTTCTTTTATCCATTCCTCCACTACTAAATGAAGCCAATCGTGCAATTAGTTTATGAAAATGGAACCAATGTTCCTTGATAAAAACCTATGTCAAGTTCAGGCAATACGGGAAGATAGAAAAACAAATATGAGCGTTAAGTTACTTCTTATGCACCCCAGTTGACCGACTGGAAAGATTGGTAGATGACTCGCGGTAAGACGCAATTGGTAGAAAGGAAACAAAAAAAGTTGAATTATTTTACTGCATTAGAATATAATGTAATACACAATACCTTGGCTATCATTCCCTTTTCCCTTTTCATTTTTTCCTTCCAAGGTGCCTGGGCTGTTAGTTTCCATGCATGAAGACTCATCATTTTCATGACTAACTTCACCTGTTTCGCTTTCTGAATCATCAGTTCCGGAAAAATCCTCATCTTCTTCATCTGTAAATTCTTCATTATATTCTTTTTCCTGAACTTCTAGAATTTTTCGTGTTTCTTGGCGGGCAGCTTTCATTCCTTTCCTTAGCTGATCTTTTAATATAAGTAGCCGGCTTCCTACAGGGATGAGTAAACAAAAAAGAAAAAATCTAAAACTTCAACGATTTAAAATTGCGACTACAATGTAGCCTGCAGTCCATCGATCACATGCTTTACATGAAGCTTAGTTTTCACTGTGGTCCCGAAAATAAAAACGCTTCCATCGTGTACTGTAACAACGTTCCAGGGGCAAAATATTATATGCTTTAGAACTTGTTAAGCTCAGTTGTCTCTAGAATTAAATATAGTATCGTCCACTAAACACCCTTTATGCAAGTATTTAATAAAAAAGAATAAAATCTTGGAACGGGTGTATACCTTCAAAGCTAATTCTACCATGGCATAATACCAAATGGCAAGGAAATATCAATACCCAAAAAAGGACCTGCTGCGCTGCCAGCAACTAATTTATTTAACTTACTAACTATTAACTAACTAACTAACTAACTAACTATTCACTAACAAACCATTCATTAACTAAATAACTAATAATTAACGAACTATTCGTTAAATAACTAATTAACTATTAACTAACTAACTAATAAATAAATAAATAACTATTAACCAAATAACCTCTAAGCTGGATAGATAGATAGATAGATAGATAGATAGATAGATAGATAGATAGATAGATAGATAGATAGATAGATAGATAGATAGATAGATAGATAGATAGATAGATAGATAGATAGATAGATAGATAGATGGATAGACAGATAAATACATAGAGGATGTAATATAAAACTTCAAACTGTTAGCTTGTTAGAAACCAAATAACTACTGCTTTGGTAGACTGCAGTTGCTACTTGGTCAGCAAATCCATACCAAACTCCGAATTAACGGATTAAAGGTATCTTGACCATTCGCTGAAGAATACGTCTTAAATTTTATCTGAATTTTTTTAAATTAAATAAATAGTAATACCTGGTACTTTTCTTAATTTTGCTTCTTGATCAATTTTTTCCAAGTCAATCGCAGGTTTTCTTGTCTTTTTTAAATCCTGATTACAAGATGATTCCATTCTTATGCTTACTGAAACATCATGTGGCGTAGCTTCATTTACTGTTGCAGCTTTGTTGATGTTCGCATTTTGTTTCTTTTGCATCACCGGCTTGGTTGGCTTGATGAAACGCTATTGGTAAAACAATAAAAAATTGTGAAAAATCAAGACTGAAAGATGAACAAAGTTAAGAATATCAACCTGCAAAGTCAAAGTTACATACCCAGACCTAGTTGGCAAAATAATAGGATATTTAACAGACCCGTGACTGTATGAAGAGCTTAACTATAACATTTGACTCATAAAAAGTTTGATTTCTGTGCTGTCGCTATTTGCTCTCTTGATAATAACAAGCATCTATTACTCTTTCTATAAATAGGCTCTTTCTCTCTGTCTGTCTGTCTCTCTCTCTCTCTCACACACACACACACACACACACACACACTCTCTCTCTCTTCGATAATAAGTTCCTGAACAGCTTATTTCTATCTCAGATGCATATTCTGATAACAGCGTTGTCATGAACACAACCAATTCTTTTCACCATCAAACGCTTTTCTGAAAAACATTAAATTCCCTCCAATACATTTATTGAAATATGCTCTATATTCTGAATGGTAACAGCTTACGTAAACATTTTCTGTTTTTTCCAAGGCAGATTTTCTTGAAGCGAGGCAGTTTTCAAATTATTTTCAACAAATATTAGGCAGCTGGCAACTCTGGATACTATAAATGTAAAGGATATTCTTGAATGGCCGTGGCACACATTTTTCAATATTCAACAAAACACCACTATTGTAGAGAAAACAAATGGATGATTCTAGCAGTTTAACCTTATACATGAAGGAATGACGTTTTCAGGGCTATTTAACTATTTCGGTGAAATGAATCCAAGATATGTGATCTGCACCATCGTACAGCAACGATGCTCCTTGCTTTCCTTAATTTCTTTCATTCTGTTTTTCTCCAGGAGATTCAAGGGTTTCCTTCACTTAAACTTTTAATTGAAACCTGATGTTGAGATATAATTCTGATATTCCGATAACAAAAAGAGATGTCAGAACATTTTCTAGTTACATGATTCCCCCAAAGTTATTCAATGGGTAAGAATGACTTTGTTTTTTCAAAGTGAATTTTAATAATTTGTTACTATATTATAATTACTAACTTCAAAATTGGAGAAAAACACTTAATGTTGTGATAGGAGATTGGATAAATCTGAAATAACAAAGCATGTGAACCCATACAAAAACACTCTCATAGATGCTATTTTCTGGACTTCCCTCAAGTCGTCTTTTAACTAGGATTTAGGCATTTTATCGCTCTTACTTCTTAACGAATATTTATAACCAGCAAACTCTCCAAACTTTGGTCAAAGGCATTAAAATTGTACATAAATTAGTCACAGATTAAAAAGAACCAAACTTGTGTCTGAAGCCCGATAAGAAAAACACAAACCTGCGCATAAAAATATTGATCTGCTTGTTTATTAGCTATGCTGATATTGTACTCTAACTACACTCTTTGAAATATTACAAAATAAAAGAAATAATATTCCTCTGCAAATCGTCTGTACTTAGAAAGGGCGGGAGCGAAATGAATGAGGACGTAATTTTTGAAGTTATCTCATCAGGTGTCACAACCACGGAGTCTTTATAGTTAACTAATCGTATCTTTTTAAGGTGAACCGCATGGTTGCTTCATGAGAACTCTACGCTACGCTATAAGTAAAACATTGCACTATAAATTATATAGAACAAACAACTGATATAAAGTACTTTTCAAAATAAAAATGCAGATAATTTTTCGTATTTCTGATATTGTAAACCGGCGTTATAATAAGTTCACCCCCAGCAATAAACTGTCAATAAAAAAGTCCTACAAGTTAGCAGAAGTGAATATTTTCTCTATGAATGTTAGACAAACTTTTAAGGTATTTCGGTTAAGTAATTGGTATGTTAAAGAAATAACATTTTCTGGTGCGTTGCCCAAATGTGTTCACAAATACGTAGATGGTAACAATTTTTTCAGTTTTCATTGCCAATACACTTTCTCATAGCATTCTGTTAAAGCAAAGCAAAATAGTGTCAGCAATCACGTCTTCCATTGGCAGTCTATTAGTAATGAATACATTTGGCAATCTTAGACATTGGTTTTACAGTACTGCATTTAGCATATACATTTAATTTTCGTAAAAAATAAAGTAGAGATTCAATCAGAGCTCCCGGCACTGTGGTATGTTGGACTGGGAAGAATAACCATTGGCAAAACAAAAATGTAGTAAAGTGTAATGAAATACTGCCAACTCAACAACACAACTGCCTGGCAGATACTTGGTGTCTTGCTTAGAATTTTAACTGATAGGTGGGTTCCTTTTCAAAGTGCAAGACTGGCGTTTAAATTTGTGCAGTATCTTCCTGTGTCTATGGCCAGTTGACTTATGTTCGTGGTATTCGCAAAAAAGAAAATTCAATGCTGTGGTGAATATGTTTCATAAGGTTCAGGTTTTGTCAATGGTTAAGATGGCAGTTAAGCATGCATTTTCTGAATAGGCCTATTATCAGTAGGATACCGATATGATGCATCACGTTTAGTGGATTGGGTAGACTCGATGGCAAAAGGTAAAAATGAAGTGATACCACCTAAGGTAGTTATTAAGGAAAAATTTTGAGATATGCATTTTTTTACATCCAAGATTTACTGTGGTATAATGTAAAACTGGGCGGTTTGAAGATCTCTGGTCAAGATTAGCAAATTTGGGAAATATTCAGCTATTTACAGTGAAGAATGGAAGGATACAGGGCAGAAAGGAACCATGTAGTTAATTGTGCAAGTCAAATAACTAAGTAAAGTAGGCGAGCATAATACGTAAACATAAGACATATAAAGCATCAAAATAGGAAACTTGCCAAATAATAAAAATAATGGCCACGGGATTTTAGGTTACAGCAAACAAAAAAGTAATACGAGAATCATATATCTGGATTTTTTTCTCTATCGTTACTCTGATAAGTAAAGTAACCGAAAAGAGCCACGTTTATCATATAGTTAAGACTCCCCCTGGCGAAATATGCAACTAACCAAAGGAAATAAGTAAGTTAGGTAACTTGAATTATAAATATCAACCTAAATTGCTTTGGTATACGTTAATGTATAAAGTTAATGTTAAAATGAAAATTAAATGAATAACTACGTATATATGAAAAGAATTATGTAAATAAATAGCAGTGCTAATTATTTCATAAAGCCATCCAACTCATTTTTCAAATATCACCTGTTACATGCCTGTTTAAAATCATGGTAATTTCTTATTGATAAAAGATTATGACAAATGTAGTCAGCACCTCATGTGAAATAAATATATAAGTTGTTTTTCTTACTTCAAAAAAGTGATTCATTTTGGTTTTCTTTTCCACTACTTTAGTGGGAGCGGTTGGTTTTACTTCCACTTCTTCAAAAACAATAACATCGTCAACGGGTTTAAGCTTTGGTACGTCTTTGAATTCTTTATTTACTAAAGAGTCCATTTTTACCACCTTGGATCTAAAAACAAAAAGAAAAAGGAAATTACATTATTGCAACCTAAGTGGTTATACAGCCATGCAATTCTACAACTATCTGTCATGCAACTGAAGAAATAAATTGCTTGAAAAGGCAATGCAAGCATTTGTACTGCTATTACTGAACGAAAGGAAACAGCAACATCATTTTTAAAGAATCTGATCGAAACCAGGTTCTTTTAAATAAAAGCTATGATGTAATAGTGATCATTAGTTCATCCTCGAAATGGTGACTGACCAGCATAATAAACCTGTACTTCCTTACCAACAATGTGCATTTAAAATACAAAGATGCAAAATGTAAATGAAAACTTAGTATATTCAATCCAGAATTTCAAATATTAAACTGGTGTACTATTTTCTAGCCTCTGGCCCAGAAGCATGGATACGGCAAACTATTTACAAAGTATAACTCAATCCCAACAGAAATGACAAATAATCTGCACAAATTTAAGCTTTTGCTGACCTCCAAAGGAAAGGTACGAAAATAGCACAATAACAAATAAAGTATTTGCCCATGCGCTGTTCTCTTATTTGAAATGCACTGCCAAATGAGTGGATACTTTGTTTGTACAGGGAATCTTTTTCAAAAAAATGTGAAAGCACAAACATATAAAGGAAATGCACTTCTGCATTCTCAAGAATCAACAGATCTAAGTGAAAATGGCACTATCCACAATCTCAAGGCACTGGCTTTAACTTAAACAGATTCACTGCATAAGCAAGGAGTGAGAGTATTGTACTGCACCAAACACAGCCGTTGTCGGGGAAAGGTAAATCAAGGATGAGAAATGTGAACCCTATGAGTGAGTAATGAAATAGAAAATAAAGTAATAGGTGCAGGCTGGAGATAACTGCTACCAGTTCAGACTTTAAATATCGCGCTAGACTTAAAATGAACAAAAGTCAAATAGTAGCAGCTTTCTTCCGGTCTTCCTTTCAGTTTCTTAATGTCGATTTTTTTTTTTAAATTTCAAATAAAGAAACAAATCTTCTACAAAGCTATTAGTTAAAAACCCCACACATGAAGCTCTGTTTGTTATCAAATGTATCAATTATCTGGGTGTACAAGGCTTTTAGGAAACAACAGATTGCATTAGAACTCTTAATGGCCTTAAACAGCGCTTCAAACTATATTGAGAAATAAATTAGCCGTTTTCCGATTGCAATTCTCTTTGAACATCCAATTTGGCATAAAAATTGTTTTAGACAAAACTGTTTGGCACATCTTATGTATCCTTTTGTTTTTTAACAGGAAACTTTGTAATGTAGCCATCTATAAACAAACTATAAACCTTCTGTGTTAGGTTAGTCAATTAACATGATAAATTTTTGATTAACCGCGACACTTAATAAAAGCTCTAGAAAGCCAATTATGGGCACCGCCTGGTAGATCTGGTCAAAATGCCAACAACTAACACTCGTTCACTCTGAAACCTTTTAAAAATTCAGTTGTCACTACGATCAGATTTCACTGACCTGATGTCAAGTAAAAAAGTCAAGGAAGTAAGGTATCATAAACACGAATCTAAAGTAATGAAACTTTGTCTCTGAAGTTTGTAATTAAATTACTGGCCATTTCCAAAATATGTTTAACAGAATGGATGCACAGAAGGTACCTTAACTTAGAACGCCATTAATGAAAACAAGTCATCAAAAAGTGGTTTAATACAACTACAGTGTCAAAATGTCTTTTACTACTACCATGTAAATATCTACCAAGATAAATTTTGAAACCCACCTATCACTGCCACCCTAATAAATCCACACACGTGCACAAAAAGAGTTACCTTTTCGCATTGTCCGTATTCTTCTTTCCTGATGGCACTCGGGAAAGAAATTCACTCAGTGAAGGAGGAGGTGGTTGGTAGCACGAAATTTTCAAAGGTTGGCCTTTAAACACAAAAACAAAATATGTTTTTACGACATTTGCATTAACATCTGTGTTTAAATTAATTTGTAAAAATCGTACCACACAAAAAGGAAGAAAAAACCCTCTGTAAGGTGATTTCATTTTACTTAACTATGGCTTTCACAACCTACACATCACATGATGATTTTCTTCGACCTGCATCAACAATATTTCTGATATTGAAATTGATGTTGAACATACGTGTGAGTATTTTCCTTCCTCTGGATCGTTGTCATTATCTCTCCCAAATAGTACTTAACTCTATATCTGACCGTTGCGACCCACATTTCCACTCGAGCTGATATACTGGTGGTTCCCACAACAAAATTCGACAAGTTTCGAGAAAAACGATCGCTTAGAAAAGCACTTTCTAGTACATTACAGATCCCGGTGGCATGTCACACTATTAAGCCAAGTTTACACATGCGGTCCGTTAAAACTGTTCGTTTGTGCTCTTCGTAATGGGTGGTCAAGTCATTAATAACCTACAAAGTCGTGATACAGCTTCTAATACTTACTAATTACGAGACCAGAGGAAGTGAAACAATTTGAATCATCAGATCTATTAAAACGAGGACCTGCTACTGTTGAGTTGAGAGAAAATGTTACCATATTGCATAGCTACATCTAGAAGACTACAATTTTCCATTGAGTGCATGGAATCTGAGCGGATAATACAGAAAACAACAGAACAAACAGATTGCTGTGTGCCAATGGTGCTAGTAGTAAAGAAAAATGGGAGATATGTGTTGAGCTGAAGCAACTCAAAGTGGAAATCAAACGTGAAGTATTGACGCTACCAGCTTTGGAAGAATTATCTCCAAAACTTGCTCAACTGAAACTGTTAACTAAATAGTAAATTATCCACCTTTATCTCCTATTCCTGTAGCAAGCAACCCCAAAAAAATGCTGCTTTTGCTTTTTCATTTTTGTTTGGTTAACGGGACCCAAAGAAATCAGCATTTCTAAACTGTTCTATGTAAGTGGCTGGCTAGCATATAATGGCTGATGGGATGCAATTCTGCTTGAAAAGTTTGGCTTATGTTCTTTTTGTAGGGATTGTCAGCATTGATGGAGATAATGCCAATATTTACACAGTTTTTAACAGATAACAGTGTTTTTTCAGTCACCATATTTGTGGGTAGTACTTGAAATACAAATGTGTAGCATTTCTTATATTTCTCACAAATCAAGGCTATTTGCCCTATGGGCTTTATTGGTTGGCTGTCGCTATACAGATGTAACATATAATGAGATTTTTGAAGCTTGACATCTGGAAATAGCTGTTTAATGGTGTTAAATATTGTATTGTACACTGCTGCAGAGTCTACCTGAAATTTAAGGTTGGTGAAGGTGTGTCCAGTGGATTAGCATGGTAATGTAGCAAAGTGTTTTTTGTCACCTGCAAATGGTTTATACTGTGTCTACTGTGTGCTACTGTATATGTTGTGCTGTAATACAATGGCTCTTTATCCATAAAATTAATGAACTATTTATTATTATGGGCCATTGTTGGCCCTCCAGAAAATGGCCCTGCAAATTGATTGCTGGTTGCAAGGGAGTGGATCTGCCGATGATTGTTGGGTGTGACTCCAGGCCACTGGCATTGGCGAGGTCCATTTCTGCTGGTAGTTGGTCATAAACTGGTGTCTTAAACATTCCTGGTGTTGGATTAAAACTGTGGCTAAAGGCATACACGTCCAAAGATACCATTTTCTCCACATCCAGAGAATGTGCAGCTATTGGCTGGGCAGTCAGTCCATGGTTGTGGCTCTTTGGTCTCTTCTTTACTCTGCACAAATTTTCTTTGCAGGTAATCAACGACTTCCCCCTATTCACCTACCTGCTTGACTGATTCATACTTCCCATTCTTAACAGTCTCATTTGGGTTTTGCAAAGCACACAAAAAAAATTCTGTGGTCCTTGTGTAGTGTGCTTGCAATTTCTCCATCCATGGTCATAATTTTGTCGGCTAAAGGATTTTGAGGGTCAATAGAATACCTTATCTTCTGAAGTGCTTCATTTGAAATACAAATGTGTAGTATTTCTTATATTTCTCACAACTTTAGCTTGTATCATGATACACACAATGTCTATATATACCAGTCTACTGTGAATCTTAAGTAGTGAAAATCACTTGGTGACTCAGCTAGTTCTTAAGTGTTATCCTTTCTTGTTTTAAAAAAACACAGTGAAGTCAGAATTGTGGTTCTGGTTGTGGATATAGATTTCTTGATTTTGATCACAATATGATTCCTGATCATTCAAGATTTGCAACTACACCAGAACAAATATGGCATAAAATTTAGATTTGCAGACTTAAGAGATCAAGTCATCAGGTATACAGTTTTACCCAGTGGCAATAGAAACAACAGATAGCTCCAATACCTCATATTTTATTGAAACTAAATCACATAGACCAGTCAGACCATCCAGCAGATACTTTTCATAATCTTCTTAGCTAATAACTATACTGTAAGCATGTCACAGGAAACTGGGATTTTTTTTCATAATGTATTGGCTATTGTAATTCAATTTAAATAATTAAGACACTAAGGTATCTAGTTAGAATCCTTGTAAGTTACAACAAACATACAACATACTTCTAAGAAGTCTTTGCTGTTCACTCTTTGTCTGCAACTTCTCTTTTATTGTTGGTCTTGATACTTTAACCTAGAGATCAAAACAATAACAGAGATTATTTTTAAGCAATATAATAACATGTGACTATATCAAAACCAGGAATTAAAGTTATTCAAAAGTCATTTATTGCACATAATTTTTCATACTTAACTACACAAAGCATAAACCAATAAGTATAAGAAAATGTGATGGAGGGGGGGTTAGGCCACACCAGATTACCCATGGATCATTCAGATAAGGCCCTTCCATTAAATATTTATTCCCTGCTGCCTAAAAATGAATTTCAGCAATGACCAATTCACCATCCTTATGGTAAGCACAACTAGTACCAGTATACCAGCTGGTCTTGCCATATCAGCAACAACATGTAGCAAAATCAAAAAGGTCCAGCAGCCTTGGGGCCAATCCAAAATGCAAACTAGGTACAAACAAAATGCAGAAACTGAAGCAATTTAATGAATGGATAGAGGGTGCCCAAATAGGAGAGCTTTCAATGGAATTACCACTGACAAGGAGAAAATCCTCCTCCTGAAAAGCTGGAGTGGACTAAAAATTGTAGAGCCCATCAACACAGAAAAATACCACTCAATACAAGACTCGGCACAGTAAAAGATAGTAACTCCTATGCTCAGAAAACTGAGAAATTCCAAAGGTATTTCACAACAATGGTCTTCTTGTCAAGGTCTCCAATGAAGTTGGAGACCTTGACAAGAAGGCAAAACACTCAGTTTTAAGAAAAAACTATACACCACTGAAGAAGCAACAAAAGGTGTTACCATAATTGAGATGAGTGATTCAATGCTAAGCCCTTGCAGAAGATACACACAACCTTAATCAAATGAGCTAAGATAAAATAAAGAAGATGACTGAAACCCTGCAAATCATGAAGCTTAAAAAGGCAGAGGTGTACAACAATAAAAAAACAAAGGCTCACATTCATGCAACAGATGCTGCACTGAACATCAACCAGTGAGATGTCTAGCAAATGGAAAGTCATGTTGTAGTGGGAAAACTCCACCTGTGATATTTTCGGATAACACAGCCAGTCCTAAGCCCGGATAAAGGACTAAGGTTGGGTGTGGGGTCAGCACCCCCACCCCATAAAAATCACCAAAGCTACAGAAGCATTGACAAAAACAAACCAACACATTTGCCAAAGGGAAGAAGGGACTCGATCTCAGAGACACATGACACATCACAGTGAAAGCCAAGAGGAAGCTGCAAGGCCAATTCCCCTACTAACACCAAAGGCAAAAGTTAGAATAGCAACTTGGAACATCAGGACTACGTACAAAACAGGAAGATCTTTTCAAGTAGCAAGAGAAATGAGAAAGTATAACATCGGAGTATTGGATTTGAGTGAAACAAGGAGGCTACAGGCAGGACAGCTGAGACTTATATCTGAAGGGCAGATACTGTACTCGGGCAACACAGTGGAAGGAGCCCCACACACTAAAGGTGTGGCCCTGATCCTGGCACAGGAGCCACAGCATGCTCTCATTGGATGGAAACCTATAAACTCCAGTATCATTACAGCCCAGTTTACCACCAAGGAAAAAAATATCAGACTGAACGTAATACAATGTTATGCTCCAACAAATGGTGTGGAAGAGGAGAAGAAAGATGAGTTTTACCATCAGTTACAGGCAGTGATAGACAAGAAAAGAGGCAAGGACATAACAGTCCTGATGGGGGATCTCAATGCCAAGATAGGATCTGACAACACCGGATATGCAAGTACTGTGAGGACACAGGGATTAGGACAAATGAATGAAAATGGAGAGAGATTTGCAGAGCACAGTGCATTGAATCAGCTGGTAATAGGAGGAAGTATATTTACACACAAACACATCCACAAAGCCACTTGGGTCTCACTGGATCATGAGACTGAAAATCAGATAGACTATATCTGCATAAGCCAGAAATTTAGAAGAACAATGCAAGATGTACAGGTGTTGAGAGGCGCCAACGTGTTTTCAGACCATCATCGCTTGGAAACAACATTAAGACTTCATCTGAAGAAACATAAAATGAAAAGTAACACACAAATAAAATATAATGTGGGATTGCTCAGAAGTCAGGACACTCGAGAAGCCTTCAAAGTCAACCTAACTAACATGTTTCAGGCATTACAAGATCTGATAGAGGACAAAGATACAAGCAGAGAGACACAATCAAAAAATAGAAACAATCAAAACAATAGGAGTGAGGAAAGAAAAAAAGTCAAACAAGAGCAACAAAGGCAAAAGCACAGGAGGAATACACAGAGACAAATAAGGAGGTGAAGAGAAGCTTAAAGAAGGATAAGCGAGACTATGTTGAGGATCTAGCTAGACAAGCAGAAGAAGCGGTTGGACAGGGAAACATTAAAGAGTTGTACTTAGTCTCTAAGAGGCTAGTTGGCAAGTACCAACAGACAGACAAGCCTGTTAATGATAAAAACGGAAACCCACTGACAACCACAGATGAACAACTGCAACGATGGGTAGAGCACTTCAGGGAGCTGCTGAACCGCCCTCCCCCAGAGGAAACATCAGACATTCCACCAGCAGAGAAAGAACTTTCCATCAACTGTGAAAAGCCCTCCAAAGGGGAGATCAAACAGGCCATCAATAAATTGAGGAATGGTAGAGCAGTGGGGCCCAGATACAATTCCAGCAGAGGCTATCAAAGCTGACATTGAGACTGATGTGCATATATTACACAGCCTCTTCAGCAAAATCTGGGATAAGGTGGAAGTACCAGCCGAGTGGAAGAAAGGAAACATCATCAAGCTGCCAAAGAAGGGTAACCTCAGGGACTGTAACTATTAATGGGGCATTGTGCTCCTCTCAGTCCCAGGGAAGGTTCTCAACAGAGTCTTATTAGTTAGAATGAAAAAGGCGCTAGATGCTAAGCTCCAAGACCAACAAGCAGGCTATCATGAGAATAGATCTTGTGTGGACCAGATTGCTAGTCTACGTATCATAGTAGAACAGTCACTAGAATGGAATTCACCTCTGTACATAAACTTCATAGACTACGAGAAGGCATTCAACAGTGTGGACAGAGAGATGCTCTCATCATCTCACTGATCCAATGCATCTACAAAGACATGAGATGCAGGATCGTGCATGCAGGACAGCTATCAGCCAGCTTGGAGGTGAAGACTGGAGNAGTCTTATTAGTTAGAATGAAAAAGGCGCTAGATGCTAAGCTCCAAGACCAACAAGCAGGCTATCATGAGAATAGATCTTGTGTGGACCAGATTGCTAGTCTACGTATCATAGTAGAACAGTCACTAGAATGGAATTCACCTCTGTACATAAACTTCATAGACTACGAGAAGGCATTCAACAGTGTGGACAGAGAGATGCTCTCATCATCTCACTGATCCAATGCATCTACAAAGACATGAGATGCAGGATCGTGCATGCAGGACAGCTATCAGCCAGCTTGGAGGTGAAGACTGGAGTCAGACAAGGTTGCATACTGTCGCCATTCCTCTTCCTGCTGGTCATCAACTGGATAATAAAGACCACAACGACAGGAAAGAAAAACGGGATACAGTGGACACCCTGGTTAGAAGACCTTGATTTTGCCTACGATCTGTGACTAAGTCTAACACAGAACGTACAAGACGAGAAATAACTCTCCCATTAAGATTTAAGGACTTTGATATGTCATAAGACAAGATGAGGATATAATGTTACACCAATCTTGTTATTTAGTTTTTTATTTCATAGGAAGGGGGATGTTGCATACGCTACTTCGCCTGCCATCTTTGTTACATCATGTTTACATTATCGCCAGTCACGGCATTTCAATAACAAGTTATATGTTTCAGTCGTTAATCAAAATGGCATCTACGTTTTCTGTGTTCACTTCCTTTGACTTGTAACTGTCCTACTCTACCTGAGTGGATCAGAATAAGTGGACATCTGGATCCACCAACAATCAACACAACCACAAACACCAATTCTGAGTTAAATATAAAGATAGTGCTTATATATGGAGAAGAAATAAATGTGATATTACCCAAAGAGTGTGACAATTCATGCTACACATCAGTGCCAGTTGCAAAAGCTATAGCAAAAGCAATTCCAATAAAGACAAAGAAAATTGCTAAACCCCACAATAACTTACCACAACCAAATAAGAAAATCGATTTGAAATCTCAACCAAGAAGATTATATCAAGTTGTTAAAACCAAGACACAAAACTTGTTCATCAAGCAGTGAAGTCATTTGATTAAATTTTAGTATATAACACTTGTCACAGAGAACTTATGATTTGAACTTTACTTTACAAATTCTCCAACTAATTCTTAAAGCTAAATAAGAAACAGGATATTGTGTACTTCAAATTTTTTTGTTCTCAAACCATTGTTCATAAACTATCTCCAAATTCTTCTGTTAATAAAAACTATGCACTGACAATATCTTTTACAGCCTTTGGCCTTGTAATCCACAAATGGATTAGAATCATCAGTTTATTTGTAATGGAATAGTTGCCAACAGTGAAAAATACCTAGCTAAATATCAGCAGGATCTGCAGTGGGATAACAATTAGAAAATATGCCAATGGAAATGTTAGTGATGGGAGGTCAAAAAAAGTTGTATGAAAATAACAAGTTGGGTGTGTGGCTGGTGGTAAACAAGAGAGGATGTATTTCACAAAACATGTAGATTCAAAATGTATCTAAATAAAAATTATTATTACTAAATACAGACCTTACTACTCTTGCCAACTGCTAAGTTATTGCTATCATCATCCTGCTCCTTATTTTCCTTATCATCATCCCCATTTAAATCCTCATTATCTTCTTTGCCACTCTCATCTGCTGAGTAGATGTCATCATTCTTTAAAATGGCATTAATTTCATTTTCGGAGTTGTCCAAATTTGAGTTATCTTCTGTTAATTCTGTATTTTTGTTACGTGTTTTGTATGTTTTCAGTTTTTCAATGAGATCAGCATTTTTCTTTTTCTGGTAGGTTTCCCTTTTTGATCTCTTTGTGGAAGAACTAACTAATTTTTCCTTGCATTCACTGTTTTCGAATTTACTGATGTCTTCATCACTTTTGTCATTTCCATCCAATGAATCCTCCTCTTCAAGAAAAGCTTTTCTATGTTTCTTAGCAATTGAATGTTTAGGAGATCTTAGTGACACATGTTTTTCTACTTCAGTTGATGCATCTCCATCTACTTCAATCATGGGGGGACTAAGTTCAGTTTTACATTCCTCTGTATCTGAATCATCCTCTTCTTCAATAACAACCCTTTTTTTCACTTTTGATGTTGCCCCAATCACATTATCATCCTCATCATTTTCTTCGGTGCTGCTCTGTACAACAATTTCCTCGTCTGGCTTGTCATTTGAACCAGTATTATGATGTGAATATCCAAGACCATTCTAATAATACAGTATATTGAAAATCAGAAGCTACCTCAATACCAAAGAAAACAAATTAACAAATAAATGAAATTATATTATCCTACTAATAAAATAGCAACTTTTTAAACTTTCTAAGCATAATAATTAGTGACAGCTAATGTAGGCAAAAACATTAAAAGAAAAATCAAAGTGATAGGACCATGCAGGCTGAGTTATAATTGTTAAATTCAAAAAGTACCCGTAAAATAACATTTAGTAAAAATTAGTATATGTTGTAATTTTGCACGAGCAGTAGCTATAGCTAACTGACCTGGGGGCAATGTTTTCAAATTCAATAATCCTGTGGACATACCCCTACAAGACTTCATTACTTTACAGTTTACTTACTGTACGAACAATAAACGAAGAAGCTACATTCTGCAATTTCTCATGTGTCTCCTATTTCGAGAAAAAACAGTGACTTGTATTTCAAGTCTCCAAACCTGGGTTATTTAACCTTGAAGGATGACAAGGAGATGCATATGCTATATATTGTAGAATACATATGGTATAGAAAAACAGAATAAAAATTTCAACTTATTATATTATAAAAGTTGGATAAATAAAAATAAATATACATGTTACTAAAACTATATCAACTGTAACTCAAGACACATAAAATTTTTATCAATCCAACCTTAAAAATACCAAACACCCAATTTTTTTCATCAGCAAAACATCAAAGCAGCCTGGTGTGGTCGGAGACGAAGGTAGAATACTGGCCATTGTTTTCAAAAAAATACTGTTAAAATCCCTGGAATCAGACAGTAATGTAAAAATTGGCTTAACAGTATCTATAGACAAGGATTTTATCCGATATGAAATAAATTAAATCTTACATGAATTACGTACAGTGAGATAAATATAATCGTAATGTACCGGTACTATAAGATTGTCTATCACTGTTGAAGCCCACCTTCAGTGTGTAACAAAAATATTCCTCATACGCCACAAAGCACTACTATAATTCATTATAACCTAACATTAATTATCAATTAACATTAATTATAACCTTAATTTAATTCAAAACTGTCAAATACAAAACTTGTGAAACATCACAGGAATTCGAAATGGTGACGTCCTATTTCAGGCTCACAGAGGAATGTTTGGTTAATATCCTTAAAACACGCAACATATATATATATATATATATTCTGCTTGCTTTTAAAATAAACAATGGGACAAGAAATTCTTACCTCGCCTTGGCTAGAAATTACTTCGGTCATAATATCAAGTACACCTGTGGCCATGATTTGTTAATTGCCGAGAGAAAGATCTGCATTGGAAGCGGGGTTGTTGCTGCCTTTGCGCGCCAAACGATTGAAAGCAAAACAAACTTCGCGCCAACTTAGCAATCGTGTAAAGAACACCAAATTTATCAGTGCAGTTCAATACACAAAGTCAGCAATGAGAGAATTCCTAATGGTTAAGGACCATGAAGGCACAACGCCACCAAGTGTATGGAACTGTGAACAGATGATAGGGGGGGGGGGGAAAGGAAAAGGTTAAACCAAGATATGAGAGTTAACCTTAGACTCAAAACATTTTACGTCATTTGATGTAAGAGAACAAAGCTCAGAGAGTTACACATTCTTGTAGTCCGAACAAAAAAAGATCACAGAAATATTTATTAAAACCGGAGACAACATTTTTAAAAACTACTTAAATTTTAAAGTCATAAAACACACCCTTGGCACCTGGATGATGCAACACCTTCCGCTGAAAGGACAATTCTTTATAATTAATACCCTATCACTGTCTCCACTTCTACCTCCATAGCATGTTGGTCATCTTGGGCCCCTGCCCAAGGCATCGAAAAGCAAATAAACAGACTAATCCTTCAATTACTCTAGAAAGACAAATCCAAAAAAATAAAGAAAGAAATTTTCTACTACAACATTGATCAAAGAGGCCTTCGAGCATAAAACTTCGCTATTAAAGTCCTAGCTTTTCCTCTTAAATATCTAAACAAACTATTTGCATCCAAATCCCAAAATGGGCATTTCTTTAACCAAGCTTACTAATTCAATCCTATAGAAGCCTCGATGCAATCTTATTTTTCACTAGGCAGATACAAACGCATCAATACTCTAAAACATAGTAATAAACACTATAAAACCCTGAATAATATTTCCCTTCTTCTAAAACTATTCCTATCATCGATCTATGTGCAAACCCCGATGAACCCACCAGAAACTTTCATGCACTACCAAAAGAACACCTTATATCGGGTCTTTTGATACACAGGAATATACTCAGATGACAATTGGATCTCCTCAGAATCTAAAAAGCTTGTAATATTTTTTTAAAAAATAAACAAACTCTTAATAAAAAATAGAACTTGATGACCCAAATATGGTGTTAGTGGGTTGTATGGGATGAGTCGGTGGATGAAGTACTAATGACGCATTAGCAGCTGCATTGGCTTTAGTCAATGGCTGAGAGCATGGAACTTCCTCTCGAACACCCAACTCTTACGGCTGGCTCCAAGAAACTGCTTGTGGACGACTGTAGGAACCCGATGCTTCGCTTCAACTGGCGAACTGAACGTAGTAAGGGGTGACCTTCGGCTCATTTGGTCTTCCCAGTGCAGAAGATTCAAAAATGACAAGGAGAGTAGAAGGCAATAGCAAACCACTCCTTTATTTTGTCAAGAAAACTCTCCTGATGACACAAAACATCCCTAATTATTTTCTCGTAGTTTATAAGGTATTCACTACTTAAAGATTAATAGAAATAATGAAGGAAATAGCATACAGCTCTGGCTATCAGAACCAAATGCCGGAATCACTGGTCGAATTCTGAACCAAATTTGTTTTTTCATTTTTAAAGCTCTAAATGCCATGCTCATAATCACCATTATCATCATCATTTAATCACAGGCATTATATCCTATCGCACTAAGTGAGTGTATATCGCATCAACGAACAACCACCATCATCTGGGAGATTCCTTGAAGGATATAAAAGGACGGCTTGTAACGTAATAATTACGAGTAAAGGGTGTAGGACAAGAAGCTAATCCTTTGACAGCAAGTCAATGGTGGGACATTAGGTGTTCGTCTTTTTTAGCCAGCTGGCCTAACAACCCCAACTAAATAGTTATATTGCTACCCTACGATGGTCATACTATTTCAAGGACATAACTGGCTAAAGCAGCATCAATATCCAATGATAGCAAAACTGAAATAATCATCACCTGAGCTCAATAGCAAACCAGAGGGGAAAGGGAGGGGGGAAGTAGAGAACTGTTGCATATGAGAAAATGCATTGGTAGGAATGGCAAAGCAAGGAAATTTGAAAATTGGTAATACTGTTGAGGATTCTAACCAAGATATGATACTTCCCTACTCAGTTCAAAGAGGTATATTTTAGCTGCCTTACCTTGACGCCCCCAAACAACTGAAAACAACAAAGAAACCATACAAATTGGTTAGCAAAAGTGTTAAGTTATAATCAGAACNACAACCACCATCATCTGGGAGATTCCTTGAAGGATATAAAAGGACGGCTTGTAACGTAATAATTACGAGTAAAGGGTGTAGGACAAGAAGCTAATCCTTTGACAGCAAGTCAATGGTGGGACATTAGGTGTTCGTCTTTTTTAGCCAGCTGGCCTAACAACCCCAACTAAATAGTTATATTGCTACCCTACGATGGTCATACTATTTCAAGGACATAACTGGCTAAAGCAGCATCAATATCCAATGATAGCAAAACTGAAATAATCATCACCTGAGCTCAATAGCAAACCAGAGGGGAAAGGGAGGGGGGAAGTAGAGAACTGTTGCATATGAGCAAATGCATTGGTAGGAATGGCAAAGCAAGGAAATTTGAAAATTGGTAATACTGTTGAGGATTCTAACCAAGATATGATACTTCCCTACTCAGTTAAAAGAGGTATATTTTAGATGTCTTACCTTGACGCCACCAAACAACTGTAAATAACAAAGAAACCCTACAAATTGGGTAGCAAAAGTGTTAAGTTAACATCAGAAAGAAAGATTACAGGAAATGAAGAAACAGTTGGGAAGAGTAGGATCAGTAACTAGACTGGCTCACAGCGGACAGGAGGGCGTAAATCAGAATGGTTTTTGTGGGGTGGCATTATTTCTTTTGACCATTTCACAGAGACAACACCTATGTAACTTACACAGTCAGATGAATTATGGCCTCTATTCCTGATGGAACGGGCCACTTGATGCAAGAAAGTCATAAGACAGACAATAGGTTGTATATTTATTTTAGATGTTAAATACATTTTGCAGCCTATATTTTTCCTAGCCGGGCGGAATAGGCTGAAATATTTTCACAGGAAGGTGTGACCTTCCTTCCTCTCCCTCAGCTTCTCGCATGGGCAAAAGTAAACGTTCCAAATTGTTGTGAAACCTGATATACTAAAAGACTTCAACACGTTATAATTCCATAGAAGATTTTAGATGCTATTATTCAGTAGGAAAGTTGCTTGAATACTGGGTACGCAAATTATTTAATAAAAGACTGGGGAGGTGTGTTATTAGATATTTTCCAGTTTCCTCTAAATTTACTAATCAAAATAAAAGGGGTGTATTTTGATATGTGATATTTTTCAAATTTAGTATCCTTATGCTGACAAAAGTGATCACGAAATTCAATGTTTAACTAAGTAAAGCCAGTAAAACACAAAACGTGTTAATTAATAAGGGCACAATTAATTTATTAATCTTGCCGGAAGTTATCAACTTAGGGTTTACAGGGGTGTATACTGCTTTTTATATTGCTGTCCCTGCGCGTTGCCTTCTCTTTTGGCTCCAGCTTTCCTCGTAGCAAGCTAACAAGTGAGCTTACAACTTTTTCGATTTTATTTAAGATATGTTCTAAATTTATTACGTTTCTTTTAGCTACCAGTGACTTTTGAATCCTATTGCTTTGATTAGCTGTGCAATGTATCAATTATCAGTTTCAAGAAAATATTGTTCAATCAGAAAAATAAATAAAGAATATTTTACTTTTTAACATTGTGTATAGTCTTTTTCCAAAAATCATTTTTCACTGAAATTATAATTATTGAACCTATTAAGTACTAACATAACTAATCAATTTTAAGGAGAAGGGGTTGCTTAAGGTTTTGTGTGGCTTAAGGTGTTGTGTGGCTTAAGGTGTTGTGGCTTAGTGGTAAATGGAACTACAATGTAACAAAGAGGTTGCTGGTTTGATTTCCCTTACAGAGAAACGGTTTAGAATCTTATTGAAAAACCAATCGTTAGCATTAGGAAGGGCATCAAGTCATGAAATTCGTCACTGTTTCCTCGAAAGGGTACCATCTGAGCCCTGGAAATAGGAAAACGAGTGTCAAATAAATGTAAAAATGAAAACATAGTTAAAATATTAATTTAAGTTACGCTTTCTTTATGCCTACAAAAACACTATAAATTGTCGGGTTTAATAAAAAAAAAAGCACAAAGAGGATTTTACTTCAAAATGCATCTTCGGGACATAACCAAACATAATAACTACAAAATGTGCAAGACTACTTAAGTAAATCACAACAAAATTTCACTGATGTTAATATCTCCATAGGGCAAAGTCCTCACCAAAATTAACACCATTCAGTAAATAGTTTTATAGAAAAAGAAATAGCCTACACGATGACCAAAAGCAAAGCAAGAATATTGGTAATGTGTTTTTGTATAGTAGAATCAAATGAGATTTAAAAGAAAGGCACCCACAATAGCAACAGGTATTCAAGCTTTATGAAAATGTTATCCAATTTTCTTTAATATAAAGTTAAAGTTATAAAATTCTTAATTGAAGTTTAACCAAGACAAATAAAATGGTGTGTCTGAAAAAGTTGTTAACAGAAACCAAAACAAGTAATTTAAGGAAGACATCACATAGTTATACACGTCTACATAGTTATATGTTGTGGTAGCTGTACTATATCTACACTGTCTATATATACAAAGTTCTCTATTTAGTAGAGCTTATAGCACGACCATAAGATTTGTCGTAACAATCAGGAAACCAGCACTAAAACAAAAACCACAAAGCCAATACTGAAGATTTCACAAACAACATGAATCGTTCAATGGGCTTGCTTACAACTGTCGTGTTTGCATATACGTTTCCATCCGGAAGTTTAATATCGTTATGAAAATTGAAACAAAAGTAAATAGCTTCCGGCAAGATGGAAAAAAAGATCCAGTGTAATAAAAATCAAATAACTAGGAAGAAAAAAGTTATTTCAGGAGGGCACTGCATCAAAACAATCACATGGCAGTTTTTAGCACCATACTCATAAGACTGATCAAATCTAGAGACCACCTTCGCAAGAACCTTTTCGTTACAGAATTAAGAAATATGATTTGTTGGTCATTATTGTCGCCATATCTGTGCTCTTGACAAGCTGTAAGCAATAACCAATGTCACCATAAATTGTTTAATTTCCTCGTCTGAGTGGTCTTGGGTTTGGGGAATACGTTTGAATGATGGCAGCATTGAATGGTTTTCCAGTTATCGATAACATCATCACACTGTCTGGTTTGGCTATATATCCCTGTACTGCTGATTCAAAGTTCTTCTAGAAGATGATCCTACACTATGTTAATGTTTCTGATCGCCCGAAAAATAGATGGTATGAGTATCAGCTGCCATTTTTTCACTGTCTGTTCATCTCCTTTGGGGGGCAATGGCTGGAGCCTAATCTGGGTTGTGCTACAGAATGGAGAAGCAAAGCGACTCCTTCCCTCCACTAGCTTGAGTATGTACCTTGAGCAAGTCCTAGTACACTCTTGTGCACCCTTGTCAGGGTTACGACCTACTATCCCAAGGGTAGCAGTAGTTCCAGTAGCAGTGATAGACAAACTGATTAGCTGATCCTGAAAACAACACGGCTTCGCAGATTATCAAGCCTATTGACAATGTGAAGGCATACCTGCTCCAGTCAGCGGAGCACCTTGGAATATGTACAGGCGTGGTAAATCGTATATATTACTGGGCCAACAAATAAAACATGTCAAAGTTAATCAATTGGACCAAGGTTAAAGCCCTTGACATTTTGTCCTCTTTGCGGTCTGACGTTGTAACTTCATCTGCATCTCATGACAAGCCTGTCCTTAATTATCCCAATCCGGAAGGGTGGAAACGCTTCGATAAACGACCAAAGACTGGGCTACCAAGACCTAATAAGTCTTACAAAATCTTCATACTCAACTGCAGAATACTGAAAATTGCATCATCACAAGCTGAACTTGACAAGCTCATGTGCACCTATCAAAGCGCTATTACATGTATCGGACATCGTCATGTACATAGTGATTCTGATCCTGACATTGTCTTGCGCTCTTTTGGCTTTTCTGCACTATTCACTTCATCCATTGGAAGAAATCATCAAAATGCAGCAGTCAGAGGAGTTGGTTTAGCTATAAATTCCAAACTTCTTCCCATATTAAAATCTGTCAAGATTGCCACCGCATCCTGAAGGCAACTTTTAAAGGTTATCAAAGACGGTTGTCATATCGTGTTATTCTCCACATAACTGCATGTCTAAAGAAGATGTCTTAAACGTCTACTCTTCTCTTAGTAACACGAAAAATGATATACCTTCCCACGTGATGCTCATCATAGGTGGTGATATTCTCCTTCCATGATAATACAAATCGTAATGGAAATTATCTAATCAATTTCAGTCTTCAACATAACCTTATCGTTGGAAACACTACATTCCAAAATCACCAGAACAAATTATAGACACAAAGATCACCAAATGGAACACTTCCTCAAACAGATTTTAGTTTATATCAAAAACGGTGGCGAAAGAGTTTTAAAGACTGTCAAGCTTACTCGTCTTCCAACCAGGTTGACAGTGATCACCGGGCTGTGTCGTCTTCAATCAAACTAAGTCTCCGCTCCACAAAAGCAAGCCAGCCAAAGAAACTGTTCTGGTGTGCTCTGTCTTCAGATAGCGAGTTGGCAGCAAGCGTTGACAATACCATCTCCACTAGCTTCTACCAGCTCGAATAATGATGGTCTCACTTTGGAACGTCGTCGCAGTAGGCGTCAACTAGCCTTTGTGCTGTAAGATTTAGATTATGCTGACGATATCGTGCTCCTTGGGGACAACAGTTCCGCAGCTCAGGATCTTCTTTGCGTTGAAAAAGCATGCCAGAGTGTTGGATTATTTTTAAATGCATCCAAAACCAAGTGAATGCTTTTGAATCCGTCACAACTGAATGCAATACTGTTCATCTCAAGGTTCCATAATCGAGCTGGTTGATGACTTCAAATATCTCGGAGGCCTCACCGATTTGTGCCTTGATTTGAATACTCCTATTGCCAAAGCTTGAAGTGCAGTTCACGCCCTTGAAAGGATTTGGAAGTCAAATGTAAAAAAGGATACCAAACTTAAAGTCTTTAAGACGTCAGTAGAGACAATTCTCCTATACTGTTCGTAGCCATTGGCGTTAAACGCTGATGTTGCCAATAAACACTCTATCGAACCTAAACGAAAATGTTCCGCACCATTTATAAGGTATCATGGCAAGAACGTATCACAAACGCAGAGTTATACGGTATTTTCCCACGCATATCCTGTGTGATCAATCGCCGTTGATGGTTACTCGCCTGTGATGTGTGTCAGACGGCTTGCTGGTTGTGCCATTGATTTCTGGAATTCCTCTGCCCTTGTGCCAGTCTGGACTTTATGCACTAAGTGAAGGGATCTCTTCTGCTACCAACCCGAATGCTGGCCCTTCACCAATATCCACGGCCAAGTTGATTTAGGAGTGTGGTTGGCAGGTTTCAAAAGTGCTACCTCTAAGGAGACTCCATAGACCTTATTACTAAAACTCTAACTAATTTTACTTAAAGGGAAAAGTACCTTCTGACAAAGGTTATACTAATTTATACAAGTAAAAATAGTTGTAAAGTCTTGTTTCGTGATTATATATATTCTTCCAAACACGGTAAAATGTGTGTCAACTGGATATAACACATGTTTTAAGGGGATCCAGAAAATTTCTTCTCTGCTTGGCTAAAAATCGAGTCACTTTGGCTATGAGAATGGATGAAATTAACATTAACCTCCACAGTGTCTCTGTCAATTTCCTTCATGATATTAATCCACCAAAAGTTGTCATACATGCATTATACATATCCCATCACCTTGCATTTATCTATACTGATTCTGGTCTCTCCGCTTGGAAATGAATATTTCTCTATAAAAGTGGGTTAAAGGCTAGTGAGTTTATACAGTAGTCCGTTGTTATTTGTTAGTACAAAATAATGATACCTTCTGGTCCCTGATACTGTCGTCTCAAGCTTAAATCTGGCATGTTGTTTACTGCGATATCTATCCATAACTTTTGACAAAATCGTAAAGGATTTAATTTACAATATTTTTTCAATAAGAAAGTCGTGAAGCGAGTTAAATGTAATGATTTGGTCTGTTAATGGTCGCTCACGACTCACACGTGCAACTAATCCTTTTTGCAACCCTACTAATACCATCACAGGGAGATTTACCATGACCTCTTGCAAAAAATGTTCAATCTGCATCAATTCCAAAGGCGTCTTTGTAAAATGTTTAGTTATTTGTATACTGTGTTGCACAACCATCAGTTAATGTTAAAAAATTCCCTTTCAAACAAAGTAGATAACTGATGGTAAACTTCATTAACAAATCAATTATCATGATTATTGTCATCGGAAATAAACCAAAGAGACAATTTTTCGATAGAGTTGGTATCGCTGCGGAAATAAACCACTACTGGATCAAGGGTGCTTTGTTGATTGTTCCAACTTGGTTTCATCCATGATCACGTACTTGTATTTCTCTACAATTTATGCAAAATCCATCAACACAATGAATGGTTCTCTGTATTTCTGTTCTTTACATTCCTTTAGGTATTTTGTCTGGTATTTTGATAAAAAAAGAATGAGTAGTCAACTCATCAATTGCTCCAACAATATTTGTAATTTATTTGCGTACATTTGTGGTATGTGATACTAAAATTTTGCGATCAGTTCTTTGCCACTGCTGAAAACATATAATATCTTTTTACATTTCGAAAAGCTCTTTTATGAGAAACTCGTTAAATGCCTCTTTCCCAGGGCATTTTTGCTAAAGATGCACAATACATTCACGCGATCATTTATATCACAGACGATCACTTTTATAAAGCTTCTGTATTTGAAATTCTAGTAAATCGTTGACAGCATAAGCAAAGTAAATTAGTTCGCTGAGACACCAGTTAAAATTCACCTTTTTGCTCTTATGCTAAAAAATTTGAAAATCCAACCTTTACATCTCAATACTTATTCTTGAAGGCAGAAAAAAGATCACGAAGATTGCACAATAGTATACATTTCTGTGCATGTTGCTTTCTTGCAACCCTATCTAAATTCTTTTTTAATGGCGTCATCATTGACCAACTCCTCGTTTTAATAAAACTCTGTGACAAGGAAAACTGTATTGTCAGAGAGTTTTTCCAATTTTGCTTTAATGCTCTCCAAGAATTCCGTTTTCTTTCTTTAACTTGAGGGATGCTCGCACTTGGTGCTCACATACTTCAAGCAATGATATTATACGCTTTCGTGACCAGTAATCTGGCGCATGTGTTTATAGGGTTTTTTTCCTCACAACGAGAACATGAAGAAATTTTCCCTTTTAATAGATAGTGCAGTTTGTCTAGTTCACCAGCTTTGTCTATGTGTTGCTGTAAATCTTAGTCTTCCACTTCAGTACTTATCTGTACTATCATTTCAGTTTCAACGCCAATAAACTTTGCTGTCTATTACATATAATACTGTTGTAGCCTTTTAATCTTGCGTTTTGCTGTTGAACTTTGTCTGGATTTATCAGCTTCGTGTGACTTGAATGGAGAAAACCTTGAGCATTGAAATGATATATTAAACTCTTCACTTAAACATACAGCTGGTCATCTTCCTCTTGTGTGAATTCGGAAGATACCCCATCTGGATCCTCTCCGTCGTTTAAGTTCTCATTTTGATTTCATTTTCTTAAAATATTTGGTCATAGCAGTTTCTACAAATTTTCAGGCCTGGAGTAACACCAAAATCCATACGCTTTTGGTGTTTTTGGAATGTTTAGAGTGACTGTATGTTGGTCTTTAACTTTTTTAAAATGCTTTTTAAAACTGCTAAATCATTTGTCTGATAAATGCTTTTCAACAGCGTTTGCAGATGGTAGCATTTTCAACAAAACATAGTAATCGATAAGTCCACATTTGCAGAGAATTTTGTCCTTTTCATCTTTTAATACGAACTCTAATGCGTTAAAGACAGTTTTTATGTATATTTTTCGGTTGTACTCATTCTTTAGATATAATTTGCTTAAAATCTTAAATAAAAAGCTCCAATGTCCATAAAAATTTGAAACAACCAGTACTCATGGATAATTTTATTTGTCAAATACAAAATGTACAGTTGTCTAATGATACTTATAGCGGGAAATGCCTTAAATATTTCAGATTAGAGCCCAATGCTATTTTCAGCCTGTACTAAAAGGAGTTGCACACAAACAGGATATCCAATAGGAAATATTTGCTTGCCTACTGTGGGAAAAGCTGCTATTGCTAAGCTTTTTAAAAAGGCACCTCTTAACACCTTTTTACAATTCACATGGAAAGAGTTTGATGATTGATTAAGTCATTTCCTTTCTTTAAGACCCATCTATAACTCCCATTCATCCGGTCCACAGGTTGCGGATAGTGGAACGGCCTCCAGATATGGAGATTAGCTGCGAATATGGAAATAAGCAGTCTCGGACAAAATCGAGGGAGTGGCCTTCAACAAGGCATGGTACCTGTCAGCCTCCCGTCCCGGGTTAGTGGCAAAGACAACGAGAGCAGGTTGTTGGATAGTGACGGAGGCAGATATTAACAAACAAATATCCTGGCAATATCACACAGCATGTCAAGCAGATGAACAAAACACTCTTTGTCAATGGTTGGAGTGAGCCAGTTTCAATGGAAATTACTGCGATTAATATACTGGCGGCGTGCATATCAAGAAATTTTAGCTATCAAATGAACTATGACTACTTGAAATTAACGAAATTCAAACCCCATCGCTCGTCGCGGTCAACAAGGAGCGCGTGTCAGCGTGTCTGGTCAGGCTCCGAATTTCGAAAAATTGATTACTGGTCCACCTTCTATCCATATACACAAATTTCTTGAAACCCAAACGTTTGAAACAGATCTCAACATTCAATGTACGAACCTTAAATGGGCACAGCCAGCTTCCGGAACTTGTATCAACAGCAATTGAACACAATATAGAAGTTCTCAGCATTCAGAAGCATCGTTTCTTTCATGAGGATAGCCTCATGCATCACATACTCGAACAATGATGGGCACTCATTACAGTATCAGCGTCAAAAAATTCGATGAACAGTACTATAGGAGGTGTTGGAATCTTCCTCGGTCCTCGTGCGTACTCTTGCTTAACCAGTATCGAAAAATTATTCCACGTATTCTCATTGTAACGTTCAATGGAAATCCTGCAACCACCATAATTCCGTGCTACTACCACACCAATAACGTTGATGAGAATGAGGTGAATGACTTTTACAATAATTTATCATCGCTTGTACGAGATGACCCAAAGCATAACGTGTTACTAGTGGCTAGAAACTTTAATGCTCATCTTGACAAGGAACAGCCAAACAAGTTTACAATTTATCAAAAACACAACCGAAATGGTGAATATCTGGAGCAATTTATTTTAGAAAACGATATGAAATGTCTGAACATGTTGTTCTAAAAGAAAGCAGGAAAACTATGGAGTCACACTCATCGAATGGTACAAAGTCTCAAATTGATTTCATACTGATAAATCGAAAATGAATCAACAGTGTAAAGAACTGTGAAGCACATAACACCTTTGATTGTGTTTTCTCTGATCACAGAATTTTATCCGATACTTTTAATCTGAGTCTTTGAGCAAACAATAGAAAATCAACTAAAATTCCACAATATGACTGGAAACAACTTCGATTGAATAATCGGTTACAAGATACATTCAGTATTGCCATTAAAAACCGATACCAATCTCTCCTGATTGAAGAACCAAATAAAACATCGAATGAGAAGTATGCTACTTTTATGAAGACCTTCAATGAGACGACAAAAGAACACATTCCTTTGAAACCAAAGATCCGACAACGAGTGGCAACGATTTTATTTCTACGAAACGTACAGTTCTCAAAGAAGTATCTACCATCAAAAACAAGAATCCTTCAAACAGGAATCCTAGAAAACACGCAAACACTAGAAAGGAGCTTGAAGAAACTTATCAATCGAAACAAATGAAGTATGTGCAGAAACAGATCGATGAAATCAACACTGCGGCGGATAATCAACAATCTGCTCTAGCATGGAAAATTGTCAACAACATTAGTGATCGCAAAGGCACAACCCAATTAAAAATCAAAGGGCAGAATCAAGAAGAAAGGCTTGGTAAATGGAAACAGCATTCTACAACCTTTTGGGAAAGGCGCCAAATATCATTGACGAAGAAATCCAAAGAGTAATTGATCATAAACTACTAATAAAAAAAAAGGGTATTCTCAATGGCTGAACTAGAATAAGTTATCGAAAAGAACAAAAGTCACAAAGTTGCCGGTCTTGATGGGGTACCACGAAGTTCTTTTCGAATTTTATAATGATCTATACCAACAAAATTATATATCAGACTAGACAAAAGGATGCATCTTACCCTTTCCCAAAAAGGGTGACCTATCTATTCCAGATGACTATAGAGTTATCACACTGACATGTATAGCTGCTAAGATATAAATGCTCTCATGTTTCATTCTCCGGGACAGAATGAAACCTGAACTCGAGAAAATTCTTCCCCCAAATCAAAACGGCTTCAGATCAAACAGATCTATACAAGACCAAATTCGTACCGAAAGAAGATTGCTAGAAGGAGCAAAAGCAAAAAATCTACAAGCTTCCATCATTTTCGTAAACGTCTCTAAAGCGTTCGTCTCCGTCTCCATGGGTAAACTGGCAGTGATCTTGAGGGTATATGGCATCCCTAAAGAGACGGTGGATGCCATTATGATGCTGTATAAAGACACTAAATCACTGGTAAGTCCACCAGATGGAGATACAAAATTCCTCTGAATCTTAGCAGGCGTCCTACAAGACGATACGCTGGCACCTCTACTTTTCATCTTATCTCTAGACTATGTCTTGTGTATGTCAGTTGATAACAACAAGAACCTTGGTTTTACCCTGCAACGCTCAGCAGGAAGAAGATTTTCTGCCAAGCAGATAGTTGATGCAGACTACGCTGACGATTTAGCTCTCCTTTCTGACGATCATGGAAGTGCTTTAAGACTTCTACAGGCACTTCTACACGGCTTCAATTGGGTTTTTTGTAAATCCGAAAAAGACAGAAGTAATGAACTTCAACCAATCTAATGAAATCCAAATAAACTCCACAAATGGAAATCCTCTAAAGAATTTTGAAAGCTTTGTGTACCTTGGTAGTGATATTTCATCGACAGAAAAAGATATTAAAATCAGGATTGCGAAAGCTTGGGCTGCCCTCGATAAAAAGAAAATTATATGGAAGTCAACACTGCCTGATAACCTAAGGCTCAACTTTTTCAGAGCTATTGTTGAATCAATTCTACTTTACGGATCGGCAACCTGGAGATTGACGAAAAATCATGAAAAGATGTTTGACGGAACCTATACCAGGATGCTACACGCAATCTTGAATATTTCTTGGAGGCAGCACCCAACAAAAACTGAGCTGTATGGAACTATACCCACAGTTTCCTCACTCATTTGAGAAAGACGTTTACGGTACGCAGAGCATTGTTTCAGAAGCAAAAATGAATTGATCAACGACTTGATTTTGTGCAATCCAAGACACGGTCATCAATCTACTGGTCGTCCAAAGTTTACATATAAGAATATCATCTAAAGCGACACCGGCATGCTACCAGAAGACCTCAAGACCGCAACGATGGAAAGGGACGTTTGGAAATAACGAGTAGTCTTGGCCCCCGGCAACCCGCCCGACCCGGCAAGGTAGGTAAGGTAAGACCCATGTCATTCTTCGGAGACAACAGTAACAAGAGTAAATTATTTTCAAAAATGTACTAAGGAAAGACCAACAATTTTTTTACTTGATATTTAACAAAAATAACTTATGAATTGATGCATTCTGGACGTTTTTATAAGTACTCATGGCAAATCTTTCTGTTATGGTGTTAAAAGGATCTTGAAACAATTAGTTGCACGTACTAGTCGCCGATGACCTAAATCAGACCAAATCATCATATTTAATTCGTTTTAGCACTTTATTATGGAACTAGAACTAAACTTGACAACAAATTTTTCTTGTAAAATTAGTTTAAACATTGTTGCCTTTTCAAAATATTAGTAAGGAACCTACATTGAGAAAATTAAACCGAACATGGACATTGACAACATGATTTTATTGAAATTCAGCAGAACTGCAGAATTTCAATAAAATCAGTGCAAAAATTTTGCTGTACTTATGGTATATTCTATGTTTGGAAAGCGGGTGCTGAACATCAGGAAAATTTTAGAGATAAAGGTATTTGCACCTTCATAACAACCTTTTCTCTAGATGACTGACCATTACTGCAAATGATACACACATATTACTTTTATTCATAGAGACATAGGAAAACCAGAGCATATCAAATCCATGTTCGCCAGGAAATTTGAATTAGAAATTCCAAAATGTATTGTTTGAGAGAGCAAAGCGAGCGAGAACACTATACAACAGCAGTTGTTTTGGAAAAGAGTACTGTAGTAAGGTAGTAGTAATCAAATTGAGTAATATTGAGTAATACGGTGAGTAGTAATAATAGTATTAATAATAGTATATGTTGGAGTATAAGTGGAGTTGCCAGAGCCTTAAGAGCCTTAATACTCTTCCAATTTTTAAATAGTACCAGATATGAACAAATGTGTTACACAATTATTATTATTAATATTAATACATTATTAATATTTNGCCAGGAAATTTGAATTAGAAATTCCAAAATGTATTGTTTGAGAGAGCAAAGCGAGCGAGAACACTATACAACAGCAGTTGTTTTGGAAAAGAGTACTGTAGTAAGGTAGTAGTAATCAAATTGAGTAATATTGAGTAATACGGTGAGTAGTAATAATAGTATTAATAATAGTATATGTTGGAGTATAAGTGGAGTTGCCAGAGCCTTAAGAGCCTTAATACTCTTCCAATTTTTAAATAGTACCAGATATGAACAAATGTGTTACACAATTATTATTATTAATATTAATACATTATTAATATTTGCAGGTTTCCTCACTAAAACACGTTCCACACTTGTGTGGACGCCTATTTCCGTCTTTTTCAATGGCACTTACATAAATGAAAAGGAATGATAACTTTAAACGCTGATAAAATCTAGGGTAGATAATACCAATAATAATATTTTAGCATTAGGTAGGATAACCATTAAGCTTTCGAAAATAGTAACCTGATTTTATGAAATTGCTCCTTCTCACTCTAACAATTGTGGCCTGAATTTTCTTGTCAAAATATTTAAAATACTTTTTTAACTCGATCATCATCTAATTCAAAGCAAAGTTACAACAAAATAAAGTAAATGTTAAAAATTAGAACTGTTTTATACGATAGGGTAAATGTTTACATTGCTTTTATATCTTGAGTATATGGAAAGTCACATTCATTTGAAGATGATCATACATTAAACAACCACGTCTACCTCTTCCAAATTTTGTAGAAACTTACAAAATTTTAAGAGGCTATAACTTTATAACACGTTTAGAAATCAAAGTAAAATCTGAGAGCTTCTCATATTTGTTGATATGTTGATATTGTAGGCTCTGTGAAAATGATTTTATTCTTAGAACACCATGGTTAGAGTTACGCATTTTGTATTTCCATTATTTGATGAGCCACAAATTATATATTTTAATTCTGTAACCAAGCGGGCTTTTTTGCTAAGGTAGTCTCTAGGTTTGATCAGTCTTAGAAATCTGGTCCTAACAACTGCCACATGATTGATTTGATGCAGTGTGCTCCTGAAGTATCTTTTTTCCTCTTAGTTATTAAATTTTTACTATACTGGGTCTTGTTTTCCACCTTGCTGGAAGGTATTAACTTTTGCTTCAATTTTTATAATGATATTAAATTTTCGAATCCAAACGTATATGTAAATGCGACAGTTGTTAGCAAACCCGTTGAACGATTTATGCTGTTTTGTTAAAATTTTAGAGTGTTTCGTGTTTGTTGATATGTTCAAGGTTGTGTGAAAGGGGAACTGTTGCGCAAGCCTAAAGACTTTTTCCTCCCTTTTACCAATAGCAACAAATTCTTGGAAAACATCGTTAACTCTATCTTCATCCAAACCAATGTATGGAATGTCTTATCATTGCTTTTACTCCCAGCTGAATCTACATCCACATTCACTCCTCTGAGAACCCTATTTCAAAATGTGTATGAGGTGGGAATTCCATCCTTAGCGGTTCCTTAGAAAACTGATTTTTCCAAATGATATGTCAGTTTACCAAAAGCCTCAACTCGTATGAATCGGTTATTGTTGTCAAGCGAGAGAAGCAAGCGAGACCACACTCTATGTTTTTCACGTTCACTGACCCAATGTTGCCAAATAAGCAGAATATGGAGCAGAACCTTTTTTGAAGACCACCCTTTCATGGTGGTAAGTAAGGGACAGAAATAAAGAGTAATTGGACAGCACAAAATAGGGAAAATAACAGTAAATTTGTTAACACTAAACTAAACAATGGGAAGGTATCCAGAAAGAGCAGGATTATGGTACATGAAAGTGCGTTTGGGAGGGGAATAAAAAACATAAATATGGTCAAGATAATAATATTTAAAATGAAAGTTTAAAACTGTGTACAGAAAAAACTGGCGTTAATAGATCAAATGATCTAAGAAAAGGCATCTATTCTTCAAGAGCTGAGAGGAGGGGGATTGCTGTGCCAAGCACCGAGCACAGCAATAGCACTCAATCTCTTTATAATGCAAAAAATTTGTTTGGTAGTACTGTCCTCTCGCTCGACGACAGCGCTTGTCCGCCTCTCAGCTCTTGAGGAATAGACGCCTCCTCTAGGAATAGACATACTTAGTAATGGGTTTTATTACACTACAACGTAAATACCACTCCCTCCTAATTGGATTTGTGATCGCAACAACTTGACTTGTTCTAAACGCTTTGGAATTTTTGCAAGTGGTTCAGTCATGGTACCTTTTCCTTTGATTTCTCTGTTGCATTATTTTGTTTGCACTATCCAATTGGGTTGTGTTGTTTTGCCTGACGAGCTCAAATCGTGTACATTACCATGCATATGTCCACCATTTACAAGCTCTGGTGGGGATTTTCTGCCTGTTAATGGTGTGCTACGAAGACGTAGTACAAGTTTAAGAATATTCTCTTTCGCTTAAATCGATTTCTTAAAAGGACGCTTCAAAGATTTTAGGGTTACTTCATTATCCATTATCCTAGTAATTGAAAGAACTACTAGCATGGTGCTCCAGTTGCCATTCCTTCTCAAAATTTTTAATATTTTGCTTGTATATTGGAAACCACTTTCACGTATGACTTTCTCAGAAATCCCATTTCGAGAAAAAGAACCTTTAATGCTTCCATTACGCTTTGCGTTGTGGCAAATGATAATTTGTACACTTCTGGCCACAATGAAAATAGTCACCTATTATGCGATAGTCCTCCTGTGTGCACTGAAAAACATCGGTGTATACTTTTTGCCATGTTCTGATAGCTAATTTATGTAGAAATTATGATTATTTCTATTTTTATGCTAGGTTTGCCATACATGTCTCACAATGCCACGCAATTCGTTCACTTTGATTTGATATTCCTAGCCAAAACACACTAATGCACGATGTTTGCACTTCTAAATCACCATATGACCTTTACAAAGTCGTTGTATTATGTTTTGTTCATCTTGCTGGGAATAACTATCTGATCCTATATAAAACTATCCCGTCAACAACGTTTGTGTCAGTGTGGCGATTTCATTATGGCAATAAAGTTTTCGGACATTCATTTAGATTTTCTGGCCATCCGACCTGGTGTGTTTTCATCAAGGTCGTTAAATTAAGGTCTTGTGCAGTTTCCAACCAAATCTTCCAGATATTTGTCTGTTGCGAGTAACCGATTCACAACTACATCTACATGCATAGTAACTTCTTACTCAGCAATTTCATCATCTTTTATTAGTTGTTATTTGCACAACCGGGGATCTAGAAAGTGTACCAATGTAGACAATACTTTTTTCTGGGACATTACTAGCATTTAAACGATAACAATGGAATCTAACCTTCAGGGTGCCCGAGAATGGAGAAGGAAATAGCTAATTTTTGTCAATAAAGCTAAAACGCAACTGATGTCGTTTAGTAGACAGCTGAGCCTTTTTGTCTCCTTTTAATATTAACAAGGTGTCATTTTGATATTAACTCTGACTAGGTTGCTTTTCCTCTTGAGGAATGTTTTCCAGTGAGGATGCTTGGTTTGTCATTTACTTATATACATTATATATAATATATTGTCTTCATCTAAATAGGTTGGTTTTTTATATCGAGCTAGAGATTATCTTACAACTGAGGTCATCTTGTATCTCTATAAATCTACAATCTGTTCATGCACGGACTACTGCTGTCATGTCTGGACGGATGCTTCATCATCTCATCTTATTGTTCTTGATCAAGTTCAGAGGTGTTTTTGTTATTAGCCCAGAAGCTATATTAAATTTCCAACTTAAGCTGGGTTGGCTTGGCAAACCGGCATACTACTTAAGTTTGTGGGATTGCTTGTTTGTCGACCTGTCATGGTGACATATGGTATCTCATTACTTTCTTGTATCAGATTCCGAATCAATCTAGTGCAATTTGATGTTGCTAACTTAAAATTAGCGTACCGCAATTAGGGACATTTGCATACCTTATCGTCAATAACAGCTAATTGCTTCTTCAATGGACTGCACATCTAAGGTTTTTTTTGCAAGCACGTAACTTAAAATTTGCTTGTGGTAGAACAAAAGCTCTTTTTCTGCTCTCAAAAACTTTCATTCAGAATCGAAAAAGGACTTATCCATTGCAAATTTTGGTTGTGTCTTCTTTGATGCATCAAATAATGGATCGGTGGAAGTTATTCCATTCCTTGCAAGCTACTTTAACCAGAGAAAGGCTTTTGTGTGAAATTCTTAGATATTTACAGGACGCCTTGGGTAAAACTGAGCTTCTAACAGATTCATTGATGACAAAGATATTGGAGTACAATCTTACTGACAAAGTCGTGTACGTAAGTGCAGACAAACTTTTAGCGAAATAGCAGAAATTTATGTCTTCACAAAGCTGCAGTCATTCCACGATCGAGAGTTAATTGGTGCTGGCTGTAGTGCTCACGTCATTACTAATTGTGTGAAAAGTGCCCTAGATATTCTGCCTGTGATTTTGAAAAGGTCCTCATCATATTTGTGGGTATTTTCAGCACTACGCTGTTCGAGTTACAAAGCTCGTGTACGTTTGCGGTGGTGTAGAAGCAGAGTACAAGAAAGTCTTCGACTATTATGGCACCAAATGGCTCTCCTTTCCTCCTTCATTCGAACGCATTCTTGAACTATTCATACCATTGAAAGAGTACTTTTCCGTAGAAGTATGTCCTACTATTCTCTGTACATTCTTCAATAACCCATGTCTGAGGCCTGGTTGTACTTTGTCCACGCCCAAGCTTCCATGGAAGCCAGCATCATTACTCAAGAATTGTGTTCATCATTTGAAGAGTGAAGCGTCACTCTGTTCTTTCCAAACAATTTGCGATAGTTGATAATACTGCTGTAGATTCATTCACGCAGGCCTATCAAATATATTTATGGGGGGGGGGGACCATGGACCATCTTCAATCCTGGACTAAAGTTATCCAAAGTTTAAAGTTTTTTTGGATTCGGTTGTACTGACTGCCACATTGGGATAAAATGCAAAATTCTTTAGAGGCAGACGCGATTCCTTCCATTACAAACCAAGTTTGTGAAGAAGTCAGACATTTTTGGTTTTTTATGACTTAAAAAATTGTCAGAGTGGGGACAGTCTGCAGCTGCACCTGCGCAACGGTGGTTAAACGTCTTCGAACACTTCTCGAAGTTGGCCATACCACATACCAAGCTTTTTCGACTCAAGGAGTTTCTGTTTTGTCTGGCTGCAACAAATGCAGTCGTCGAAAGCGTGTTGTCTTCGATGAGCAATCCTCAGACAATAGACAAAACTCAGGAATCCACTTCACCCGTCCAACCGGTACTCCTTCTGAAATATGCTATGAAGTCCACTGACTTTGATGGAAAACTCCTTTCTAATGGTCAGCTTCTAATGGAGAAACATTCTTAATCAAATTACAACTAAAACGCAAGTACGCCAAACTATTACATCAAATTACTTTGTAAAATAGCACATATTTTATATAGGTACATACCCTATCAATTTTGCTAGCATCTATATAGCGGCTTATAGTGTAAAGGTATTATTATGTAATTTTTATTTGGCTTTGTGACATCACAGCGTGTGACCATCAAAGGTGTGGTTTATTTTAACAAGTACTATCTGCTCACCAGGTCTTACAACTATCAACAGCTTACATCCCTCTCTCTCTCTCTCTAGGTGCCATATCCTCTAAGGACGTTGACGATCATAGCTCTCCACTGCATTCTCCTTCTTGCAAGATGGACAAGTGAGACGGCATTCATGTTTGTATTTAGTCCTTCATTAATCCAGTTGCAAATGCTATCCAAATATGTAATCCTTTGTCTTCCTCTCGATCGTTTACCATCTATCTTGCCTAATAGAGTTGTAGTCTCTAATCCATCTTTACGAATGGGGTGGCCTAGAAAACGTGCTTGAACACCCCTGATGCAACTGAGTAGATTTCATTTCAACTGTGCAAGTGTCNTCTCGATCGTTTACCATCTATCTTGCCTAATAGAGTTGTAGTCTCTAATCCATCTTTACGAATGGGGTGGCCTAGAAAACGTGCTTGACCACCCCTGATGCGACTGAGTAGATTTCTTTTCGACTGTGCCAGTGTCAAGATCTCTTCATTGCTCTTTCTTTCTGTCCAGGAGATCTTCAACATACGACGAAAGAACCACATCTCTGCAGCTTCGATTCTTCTTTTCATGTTTTCGTTTATGATCCAACTTTCGCTGCCGTACATCAACACCGGTATTACATAACTGCTTAAAATTCTTTTCCTCAAAGCAATTGATAAGCTCCGATTCCTTAAAAGACATCCAAGTCTTCCAAATGTATCCTTTGCCATGCCTATTCTGCGCTTTTTGTCATCATCACATCTGCCATCCGAGGTTACTAAACGTCCTAGGTAGTTGAATTTAGACACCTGTTCCACTTCTTCATTGTCTATCGTAAGCCAACAGACTTTCCCGATTGTAAATTTTGATATTACCATGCATTTGGTTTTCTTGTGATTCAAAGCAAGACCTCTCCGGCTACTTTCTTCTATTACTCTGTTGAGCAGTGTCTGTAATCCTTGTTCTGATACTGCAATAAGTTTCGTGTCGTCCGCGTATCTTATATTGGTAAAGTTTTGACCTCCGAAAATAAAACCTTTATGCTCCTTCAATTCTCTTAAAATAACTTCACTGCACAAATTGAATAAAACTGGCGAAAAGACACATCCTTGTCTCACTCCTCTTTTAATTGATGCATAGTTACTGAAGTCTCCGTTACTGCGGACACAAGCCTCTGCTCCCAATACAGATTTCGGAGAATTCTAATGTCCTTTCCGTCTATATCCAGACTTTGCAGAATGTCAATCAAGACGTCGTGTTTGACTCTATCAAACGCCTTTGTATAATCTAGAAAGCGCAGGAAGGTGTCTTGTTTAGCCTCGATAGCTTGTTCACTTAATCTTCTGATCATGAAAATTGCGTTTTTAGTTCCTGTATCCTTCATGAAACCACACTGCTCTTCACTGATTTCTGGTGTAAGCTTGGACCGGGTTCTCATCATTAGTATTCTAAGGATCAACTTGGTCACATGACTCATTAGACTTATGGTCCTGTGAAGTTCGCATTCTGTCGCGCATGGTTTCTTTGGAAGGGTGATAAAAACTGATTTTGTGAGATCATCTGGTATCACTCCACTGTCATAGATGTATTAACCCGTTCTGTTAGCTTTTGTATGCCGATGTCTCCAGCTGCAACCAGGAGCTAGGTAGTGATATTGTCTGGACCAGATGCTTTATCGTATTTCATCTTTCTTAAGGCTGCCTCTACATCTGACTTGAGAATTGGTGGCCCATCAATAGATTTCCTGATATCTGGCAGGTTTCCCCTATTATTGTGAAAGAGATCCTGGATGTACTCGTTCCATCTCTCTAGAATCTTGTCTTTCTCTAAGATAACTGTTCCATCCTTTGCTTTGATACATCCTGAGGACTAACAACGCTTTTCCCCCAGGATATCATCAATGTTCTTGTAGATTGTTTGAGTGTTTTCATTCAAGTCAGGTTGTGCTTTTTCGGATAGCCTGTTGAGCCCTTCTTCCTTAGCTTCTCTGCATCTTCTCTTTATATCTCTATTAAGTCTTCTATAATCTTCGCTAGCGCGATCAAATATTTTGAGTTTCTCTTCCATGAGATTCAGTATGTCATCTTTCATCCATTTCTGTCGCTACTTCTTTTTGGTTTTCGGCAGCTTCTCATTGGCTGTGTTTACTAGTACATCTTTGAATGTGTCTCACTTCGGACATTCTGTATTTTGTAGCACTTGGAATCAGTTGTTGACTGCGATTTAGTAAGAACGTCTAGCTTCATGGTTTGTTCTGAGGAGCTCATACTGAAGTTTGGTTGCATGTTTCTGTTTCTCTGCACGCTTACATCTAATCTTCAGTTTACATAGCACTGGAATGTGGTCACTACCGCAATCAGCTCCTGGGTAGGCTCTACACATTGTAATAGCATTTCGAAACCTTTTATTGATAGTAATATAGTCAATCTGACTTTTCACATTGTTTCCTGGGCTTCTCCATGTCCATAACCTTCTTGGGTGTTGCTAGAACATGGTGTTCGCGATAAATTGACCATTTTCTTTGCACCACCGAACTAACCGATGCCCTCTCTCGTTCTGTTCACCAAGTCCGTGTTGACCAACTGTCATCCCATCTGACTGATTTCCAACTTTGGCATTGAAGTCTCCCATGATGATGATAATTTCCTGGGATTTGCAGAGCTTCTTGGCTGCTTCTAGATCATCATAAAACTTGTCAATTTCTTCTTCTGAACTCGTTGTAGTAGGTGCGTAAACTTGTATTATTGAGAATTTGAAAGGGTTTCCATCCATCTTCATAAGGAGGACTTAACTAGAAATTTGGTACCAACCACTAANGCAATCAGCTCCTGGGTAGGCTCTACACATTGTAATAGCATTTCGAAACCTTTTATTGATAGTAATATAGTCAATCTAACTTTTCACATTGTTTCCTGGGCTTCTCCATGTCCATAACCTTCTTGGGTGTTGCTAGAACATGGTGTTCGCGATAAATTGACCATTTTCTTTGCACCACCGAACTAACCGATGCCCTCTCTCGTTCTGTTCACCAAGTCCGTGTTGACCAACTGTCATCCCATCTGACTGATTTCCAACTTTGGCATTGAAGTCTCCCATGATGATGATAATTTCCTGGGATTTGCAGAGCTTCTTGGCTGCTTCTAGATCATCATAAAACTTGTCAATTTCTTCTTCTGAACTCGTTGTAGTAGGTGCGTAAACTTGTATTATTGAGAATTTGAAAGGGTTTCCATCCATCTTCATAAGGAGGACTTAACTAGAAATTTGGTACCAACCACTAACGCTAGATGCTACATTTTAATCGAGAATGAAGGCTACTCCTTGCTCGTGCTTCTTTCCTCCTGAGTGTATGACTCTGTATCCATCTGAAAGAATCTCATTACTGCCTGTCCATCTTGTTTCACACACTCCCATAAAGTTTACCTTTAAACGTTTCATCTCTTGCTTCAAATTATCTAGTTGGCCACATTGCAGTAACGTTCTTACGTTCCATGTGCCTAAGACTATTCCTCGTTTGTTGCTGACAGACTTCTGATGACGACCCGGGCTCACCTGTCGCACATGAGCATTCGTGCCGGGCGAAGGATTGCTATCAGCTGCAATCCTATTAACGCCGTTTGTTGAATTTCGTTGAGATTGGAGAACCATGATTGTGCTGGGCAAGATTAAGACAGTGGTTTACCGTTGCCTTCTGTCTTAATCGCAGTTTCATGTTCATAATGGTAGTTGCGCCTATCCGTTGTCTGAATGTCCAGATCTTCCGTCTAGCCGCTTGTGTTCCCGAGCCGTTGATCATATGTATGATTCGTCCGCCTTGAGTACACATCCGTCACCCTGCTGCCGATGACTTCACCCTAACCCTGGCCTGGGAGGCATAACAGGTGCTACACCTTGCCCAAGGGTGACCTGAAACTATGCATTGTCGGGTAGGATCGTTTATTTCCTAATAGCTTACATATTATTGTTCAAAGAGGGTAAAGAGGTTCACTTTTTTGCGGGTCTAAAGGAAGTGATCATAGAAATTTATTCTTTCGTTCTTCTTCTAGGAATGAAATGTTATGGATTGTAAAAGTTCATACTGCTAATGGCTGTAAATAGCACAAGCCACGCGTCTTCCTTTAGATTAAAAAGTTAAAGGCAATAATGCATTGCTCTTTTTGCTACCGTGCAAAAAAGAAAGGACACTTTCTCATATAAATATAATCATTGTTAAAACCAGTTTGCTTTTTAGGTCTGAGTAGTTCTGTTTCCCATGTAACTTACCGGCATTGACGAGCATGTGATACTCCGTGAGAATCGCCAGAATGTCGTCCTTGTTGTCACCGGGCCTGATTTTGGTTTTGCTCCTTTCTCGAAAGAAAAATTGTGATAAAACAGCGCATGCGGATGATTAATTTTTACATAAACTACTTTGACCCGTCACCATTTTGAGGGAATGTTGTGTTGACATGTTGGAGAACATTTGAACTGAAAGTAGTGAGTACTGGTCTGGAAGTTCGTTTTACTTATATTTTTTTTGTTTCATTGTCATATGGTACCTCCCCACTATTACCAAATAAATCACAATAGCTGCTATGGATCCAGAGTTATTAAAGGGACTCCAAGCGTTCAAAAACCGGAGTTTAGCGACACCGGTAATAGAAACCAGTAAAAAACCATCAGGAACCACGAAGCCAAGACCCGGTGGCACAACTAAAGGAAAAAGAAGAACTGCATTGCCACCGCAACTACTTCAGCAGGCAAAAAAGCAGGCTGGAGGTAATAGCACTTTTAATTACAAAACAGCAACTTTAAGGGCAAAGAGTAAATTCTCGATTCTAAGTTCAGTTGTAGATCTTATGAAAAGTCGCTATCAGAAAAGAGAGTTTACACCGTTGTCATTGGATGACATTCTCGATTTAACGAATAACACAGATATAAACCCAAAATATAAAGATTGGCTTTCTCAAGAAGCATTAAGAAACAATGCAAAGCTGTCATTTCGAGATGGAAAGTACGCCTTTAAGCCAACTTACGAACTTAGAGATAAAAAATCCCTTATTCGACTTCTCGAGAAACGCGAACAAAATGGCCTTGGCGGTGTCTTACTGGACGAGATAAGGGAAGGGCTCCCAAAAGCAGACGATATAGTAAAAAATGTAAGTGACAAAATACTATTCGTTACACGCCCCAATGACAAAAGGGCAATATTATTCAATTATGACAACCAGTATGCTATTCATGTTGATGAAGAATTCCAGAAGCATTGGAGAAGTGTTGCTGTGGAAGGGCTTGGAGAAGCAGATATTGAGAGGTATTTGACTAATGAAGGTATAACCACGATGCAGGGTATGACTGCAACGGCTGGCAAAGTAGACTCGAAGAAAAGAAAGCAATCTTCAAAAAGGAAGCGACAGTTTAAAGTTCTTAACACTCATTTGGGCAATGACGTAATGAAGGATTACTCGAACGAAGGTGGCAAATAATAGTTAATAAGGGGATTTCGTTGTTAGCCATTTCATTAAAGAAATGTTAGAAGTTAAATTAAGTTCAAAGATGTTTCTGTGTTTTCTGGCCAGCTGGTGGAGATAAAAACTATTTATCAAAGAGGCATGTTGATTTTGGGAACATCGTGCTACATTGTAAAACCCAGCATTTGACTCATTTAGGACATGCCTTTTAACCTTTTAAGAAATGTCAGACATGAAATTGAATAACTAATGTAAAATTATGAAAGGAAAAGACATTCTGGAAAGTACATAGCATGAAGGCCACAATATCACAAACTGTGATTTTGTTCTCTGATAAATATAACTAATGGTTAATTTATACCATATGTTAAGATGAATTTTTTAAACTGTCACTGTGGTTAAATTTACAAGGTTTTATTAAGAATAATTATACAGGGCATCACATGATCAGGTTTTAAATTATGGGTATTGAAGGGGACCAAAGCGCCTGGTACTTTGTGATTCTTAACAGCTTTTTTCAAAGGGCCTTTCAAATGAAATATTGGTACTGTATTTGACCACAGGATAGCACTGTGCATATAGTTGACAATTTTTATTTGACCTGGCTTTTGACCCATATGGCTTCCCTTGCCTTTTATTTTCCAAAATCGCTGTGGCATAATTTCTAAACTATTGCTTTCATATGCTCCTAATTGAGGACAGGCCCATGCATCTCATTTTGTACAGTTTTCTAAATGAACTATGCATCGGCTATAAAGAATAGTAAGTAGAATGAAACAAATATTTTTTAATTGGTATCACATCAGAAACTTCTTGACTTACTATGATTTGCATTGCCAAGTAACCAATTTCCAACCCCTACCCAATGACAGACAACCCAATAATAATATAATTGTGACTAGTGCAAGGATTGTTATTTGTAACAACTATAGCACCATTTACTTTTATTGTAAATGAGATAATTAAACCTGATCATCACATCACAGTTTTTCTGTTTTAACTTCCCAAATGCAAGTGCTTAAATGAAACTCTACTTATTTCAAATAACTGGAACCAAAAGAAGTATAAATTGCTACTATTTGCATGGTCTTTTGTCAAACTTTATGAGTAAACTCTTGTCAGCAAGTGAAATGTTCTCTTTAATTATATGCTCTGTGTCCTGCAACCTTCATTTCTTTTAAAGAGTTGTATATATTTTGAAATCCTATACATTTCTTCATTGCCATTGTGTTAAATTTAGTTTAATGAATGTTCATTTCTGCCTGAAAAGAGCTACATAATCCTGCCAAAATCTGTTTAATACCTTGCTTTGCAGGTATGTCATTCAGAATGCAAGTATTACATTGACCAGTATAGTTTTTTGCTGATAATATCCCTGCAATATATATATATATATATATATATATATATATATATATATTTACACGTATTATACAGATGTTGTAGTTTGTTTTGTTGAAAATCTCTGCTGATAAAATTGGGGTTTTTGAAGGATTACTGGGTATGAAGTTCCAACATAAAAGTAAGAGGTTTTTGTTTTACAATGAACATAAATTTACTGCTTTTGTAACTAGTGCAATGTATCAGGGCTTTTTATTTGACATGTGTGATTGGACACAGATGCATATAAGTCTTTAAGTATGCTTGACACTAAACATGTAGAAAAGTCTCCTTTACACCCCATATTGTAAATTTTTTGTGGGCTCAGTTGTAAACAAACTATGTGCTAGCATCAACTGACTGAAGGGGATTGTTAAAAAGTGGAAAGGAGAGGAAAATTGGTAAAAAACACAGTAGTTCCATTCTTCCATAGGTGACTGAATTAATATGCCCATGCAGTGTAGTTTGTGGTTTGAGAGTTTGAATAATTGTATTTCTGAGTTACTTGATCAAGAGGTTTTGTGTAAGTAGATATTTATGACAGGTATAACAGGCTTTTTCCTTCCCATTTTGAAGTTAAAACATGAAGTGTATACATCAGGATTTAAAATTAATTATTTCCCTTGTTCACAAATTCAAGCATGGTGTAAACATTTCCTGTTCCCTTACCCCTCAACTTTGCCTCATCATTTTTTTTACTACACATCTTGACAGATATTGTCAAAAGAGAGGATACATAGATGGCTTTTTGGACCATGCTTAGCAATATCCATTTTCATTAAAGTTCACCCTTTGGACTTCACATTTCCTGGTACTGTACCTTTTGATTCACTAATGGTGTGCTTTACTAAACTTTTAAACAATGTTTTTGTTGTAAGACCTGACAGGTTGGAATGGCAAGCTTGGATCCAGTTTAGGCTAAAATAAAATGGATTGACCTTGTTATTTTTTCATTGAGCCTGTAAATGTTTTCTTACATGTTTTAAGCAACAACATTAACATTTTTCTTATTGCTGAGTCATCAGCATTGATGCCAAGAAAACAAAAGAAACTAAAGATACTCCAGAGACCTTTAAGCAACGAGAAAAGAGTTGATCTTTGCTCAAACCCATTGGTTTTTTCTTTCTTTTAGGGTTTAAGTTCAATAACTCCATAGTTTGGGGTTTTTTAGACAAAAGTATTTCCTAATTGTCTTATTTAATGGCCAACTTCCATGCTAACATGAGTTGGGAAGATTTTCTGATGCTTCCTTTCCTGGCATTGTGGTCTTGTGCTTGGGCTTTTCCTATCCCTAATTTATGAAAGCCCCTTTGAATTATTTGGTACCAATATTTTTTCTCCCTCCTTTTACCTTTAAATTGAAACTTGCCACTGACTATGCTGTTCTCACTGATTGCACAGTCATCACTATTTCTATCAGCCATTTACCAATGCTGAGTTTTCTTAAATCTTATTTTACATCCCTTGGTACTCTATCAAAACCCTTACAGGTCACCAAAGGTGGAATATTCTTTTTCTTCCCCCAATAATTTTCTTGCGACTGCCATACTAAAAGGATTGTATCTATAGTACTTCTTTCAGGCACAAAACCAAATTGTATTCTGTCAATAACTATCATTTTTCTGATTTTCTGATCAATAACTCTTCCAAAGACTTAATCACATGCTCCAATAATTTTAAAATTATGTAGTTAACTATTTTTTCTGGTTTCTTCAATCTTAAAAAACTTAACAATACACTAGTGTCAAATAATTTGGTTATGGATAAAAAAGGTGAATAGAATCAAAACAAAATATGCTGCTTCACGTTATTGTGCCACCACCTTGTAGTTGGGGCCATTTGTCCTAATGCATGTCTTTTCACCAACCCTCACTCTCTCTTTCTTTGTTGATTCCCACAAGTTTAAAGCACAATCTCTAGGTATAAGGTCCTCTTTGACATAAAACTCAGCTTCAAAGTTATCATGTATATCATTTTCCATCAATTTCTTTCTTTCTTTTTTTTTGCTTTGAGCATAAAAGTACTTTACTTTTGCTAGATTTCAGCATCGTATCACACACAACAGTGTAGTGTTAAAAAGCAACTTCTTTACCAGGTTTAACTTTCATACCCTTCAATTACTTTTTCACATTTACTCCCTAATATGTAGTTGATTTGAGCTGTACTCTGACTGGGTGTGTATGTTATGGGTTTATTATCTTGTTTTGTTGGCCATGTATTGCACACCATCAACTCCAAGGCTCAAAAATACTTTAACCCACTAAATTTCTTACCCCATAACCTGTATGAAACTGTTTGCTTTTCTGCCAATATGACCATCAAAATAACCACCAATAGCAACAATATCATTTTCATTAAATGAAGAAGCAAGTTGTATCACATGTTTATGAAACCTTTCTTTCTCTACAGTGCTGAGTGTTATTAACTTTGAACTGATTCAATTTTGTCAAAATCTGTAATTAACCTGGTTGGACTGCTTGTGGTGGGTCAGATTAGGTCAGCAGCTATACATGTCAAGCCACTATGGTGTACAAGTGAATCCAGTTGTGTAGTGTCATATTTAATAGTTTATTAAAGCCTAGTTCATGGTCTCAATTATTTATTATTATTTTTATTATTATTATCTATTTTCCTTAAAATAAGTACTTTTGTTTGAGAACTTTATAGCACTGGGTTATTATCAATAACTTAGGGTACCAAGCCATTCATGCATGTATGCTTCCTTGATGCTGCTCATTTTTATGTTTGATTGTTAAGATGTGTATAAGAAATTGTTTTAAAGGTAAAAATATAAAATATGCAAAAAATATATATATATGGTACAAAATTACCAGGTAAAAATATTTTATTTGGAATAAAAATAGAGGTAAAAAATTCATTAGGGAGTATGTGATTTATAGGAGTCATTGATCTTTTATCAAACTGCATGAGTTCTTCTAAGGATATTTAACACTAATTTTTGTATTTCATTGAATGGTAATGTTCCTGGGATATAGTTTACATACTTATGCGTTCCCCTTTTAACCATGCTAAGTCCCCCAATTATGACTGGATTTGTTTTTGTTTTCATTTTACACATCCTCAACACTTCAATTTCAAGGACCTCTTAATATTATCTGAGCTTTTCAAATTCATTTGCAGATTCGTTGTTGTCAGATGGTATACTCATATCAATCATCTCACGTCTTACTCAGCTTGACCTTGATGACAATGTCTGGCCTGTTCAGTTGTATGGTTCTGTCAGTTCTTATCGGGAAGTCCCATAGAATAGTCACGTTTGACTTATCAAAAACAGGTAAAGGTTTATGCACATACCACTTGCCCGTTGGTTCAATGTCGTAGTGGTTACAGATTTTCCAGTGTATATATTTACCGACACGATTGTGTCTGTTGGTATACTCATTTGGCGCAAGGATGGAACAGTCTGAAATGGGGTGGTCAGTGGTTTCAGTACTTTTGTTACAGAACCTACACTAATTGACTGCACCGTTATGAATCACATTCGCCTGATAATTCCTCTTAAAGACTGCTTGATCCTGAGCAGCGTCAATAAGCCCTTTTGTCTCTGCCTTCTGACCAGCAGCACTTCTCAGCCACTGATCAACATCAGCTTACTGGCTTCGAAGTGCGTATTGGCCATGCAATGATTTTGACTTACAGGCATTGTCGATAACCTTCTTCCCCTTTTCTCTTGCTAATCTTTTTTAATTTGGGGCCATTCTCAGTATTCTTCGATTCCCCTACCACCTTAATCTCCAAATCACGGTCTAGCTCTCTCGGAAACCGTTTTGCTTCCTTTACAACAGAATGAGAGACCAAACACGAACTGCAACATCCAATCTTCTGATAGATTTAAATATCGGTAAAGGCCAATTATGTCGTCTTATAAGAAAGTTCCAGCTGTGTCAGCCCTCTCCCACCGGATTTTCTTGAGAGGTAAATACGTTCAACATCGACTTTTGGGGGGTGCATGTTGTAAGTCGTCATTAATTTCCTTATCTTAGTATCTGATCTTATTTCGGTATGGTTCCAATCAATAATATTGAAGCTGTATGTGATGACAGGCACAGCTAATGTGTTATGCCGTGACCCGGTTTTTGGAATTTAGCTCGGTCTTGAAAATCAATCGCGTGCTTCTTGAAAGCTCGTTTTTTAAGTTTTGCTTTCATTGTAGCATTTTAGATTATACTGTACTCGTCAACCCCAAAATACTTGTACACATTCTCCAGTTCCAGATCGTTAACCATTGCTTTGGTTTAGCTTTGGTGCACTTACTCAACCCAAACTCCATACCGATATCATCACTGAAAACCTTCACTGTCCTCAATAGTCCTTCAAGTTCGTTACCATCTTGCGTACAATTCCATATCATCCATGTAAAACAAATGGGAGATTCTTTTAGACCCGATCTTATATCCATATCTAGAAGAGTTCAGTTCAACTGATGGAGTTATTAGCGAGATGCAGAAGAGTAGTGGAAATAGCGAGTCTCCTTCGAAGATCCCTCTTTTAAAATTTATGTTATCTCTAGTTAATGTACCGTTCTCATGTGTAAGAACAAAGCGTCTCTTCCAATATTTCTTACTGTGTTTCAGGAAACCCATAACTTTGGGTGATAATTTAAATAATTCTAAAGACTTAAGGAGCCACTTGTATGGAACGCTATCAATTGCTCTTTTGTAGTCAATACATGCACAACTCGTATTCCTTTTTCCTTCTTTGCAATTTTCAAGAGGCATTTTGTTTACTGCCAATTGATCCCTGTACCCGTACGACCCTCGTCTACACCCTTTCTATTCGAGAGCTTATTTTGCTTATTTTATCAAACCTCCTTAGTCGCTGCGTCTTTACTTGCATTATATGTTTTAACTCTTCTTTTACACTCGAGATGTGGCTTGGATTTGCGATCTTGAACTTCCTTACAATCTTTCTAGCTTTTCTTGTTTTTGATTTGCTATTTTTTTTAAATTCAGTTAGTATTGATATCTCACCTCTAAACGTTTCGATTTCCCTTTCAATGTGAACTTACCATTATTTTTTTACGTTGGTTTTGTCTTCTCAGTCTCGTAGCCGTAACAGCAAGCTTAGTTTCGATAGTTTTTGCACTTGCATACAAATTGGTGTTGAGATCTTTCATTTCTAGATCAATATTATCACAGAGTTCCTGTATAATCAAGTTTGCTTTCACACTCATTCATACTTATAACCTCAACCTTTGCTATGTTTTCAAGAAACGCATTTCTAAAACATTAAAGTCGGCTTCATTAGTGTTTTCCTTAATCTCGCGACTCATCCCTGTTTCTTCGTTTACAACTAGTTTTACCGTTAATTATCGGAAGGTACATGCTAGGATTATTATCAATAGTGTCATATCTTACATTTTGGTTTTTGTCACTTACTTCAATTCCTCTTCAGAACCTGGATCAATTGGAATGTCATCCAGCACTCCTAACTGGCCCTCTTCTTGACCAGATCTTAAGTCATCACCAGCCCTGACATCAATCTCTCTAGCGTCTATCTCCGCAACATTAGCTCTTACCATAGCTTTCATTTCGTGAAGTTGAAAATCAGTCATTCTCTTTTTAGTTAAAATATCACCCCTAACATTTGCTTATCGGTTGCCGCCAAAGTTTATTCTCATTTCCAGGTTTCGGTTTTTCAAAATCCCAAGTCTTTTAAATGTAACTCCCTTCTGGTTTGTCTAGAGAAATGTGAAAAGCTTACATCACTTTTTTATAGTCCTCTCTACTCCATCTTTGGCGTTTTCCTTTAGCTTTTTCCTTTGATCGTGTATCTATAGTTGGGCCAGCTGATTGTTTTCTTTGTGTATGGTGATCAAAAGAGTTTTCATTAAAAGGGGTTCCGATTCAGTACTACATTTTTCGACCCCAAGCTGGTTCAGCTTCCTTAAGAGAAGCGCCCGTTTTTTCCCCACACGACAGACGATGTCGTATGATATTTTACTTCGGGTTTTCATAATTTTAATGGGTGCATTTTAGTCTTGCAGCCAAGGGGCTGGATATTCAGTGCCAGTTGCCACCTTTTATTTCAAGTTCACGCAGATTTATTGGTTTGTTGTTCTGGGTTTGCCTTCTCATACGACGGGTGCCAATCAAGGCGAATGATCTCATCCTGGCCATGAGACATACTTGCCTCCATCGGACGCCAACTCAGTACTTACGGTCTCGGGGAGAAATAACAGGTACTACACCTTGGGTTACCTCACTCGCCCACGTTGAAACTCCACAACCGGATGCAGTTTAATGTCAATACCCAGGGCATTTAATATTATTATTAATATTACTATTACTGTTATAAATGTTACAAACATTTTGAATTTATGTCCATGATATCGGGTCACATCTAGTTTCCTTGGATATCGTGGACCTGTCAGATGATCCCGGCCGTGCCTCGTAGAGCTGATTTTTGAATTAACTAGATTTCTTGTTGTTACAACTATTTATTTCAGGAATTGTTTACGCCTGGCTGTGTCAAAGGCTATTGACTATTGGAATGACCTTTGTTGATACGTTCCATCTTCTTTATTTCTCAATCTTGGCTAGAGCTTGGTATTTGATGCAGCTGCTGATTATTATTATTATTATGTGTAACATATTTTTATCTCAGAATAAGATTATATTATTCTGGTCTTCATTATACTTATGGAAGCAGATGACAGCAAGTCACCAAAGGTCCCAAAAGTCCTCTTTCCAGGTCTATAAAGACAACACTTTCCTCAAAATCCTTGCCGTTCCTAACAAAGCCGTTTTTTGCATTACCTCTATCCTGATTTTAAGTCCTAATTTCTGTATATAGTCGTCAAATTTCTTTCCTACTGGACCTAGAGCACCTATCACAACAGGTATGATTAGAACCTTCTTTAAGTCCCATAAACGGGTAACCTCATCTCTCAACAGCTGGTACTTTTCAATCTTTTCAAGTTCTTTTTCACAGACCCGAGAATCACTTGGTATTGCAACATCTATAATGATGGCCTCCTTCTTTCCTTTGTCCATTACAACTATGTCAGGCCTTCTTGCTTGCACCGCTTGATCATACTGGATGTTGAAATCCCAAAGGACTTTGTGTGATTCTGTTTCAACGACACCTTCTGGCTGTTGTTGGTACCAGTTCTCAGCTCTTTCGGCTCCGACAGCCCCACATGCTGTCCAGTGGATATACCTTGCTATATTGTCATGCCGTCGCTTATATTCACGCTGAGCGAGTTTGCTGCATTCACTCACAATGTGCGAAACGCTTTCTCCTTTTTCGCCACACATTCTACAAAGTGGTGACTCAGCAGACTTATCAATATTATATTTGATGTAGTTAGTCCGAAGCGATTGTTCTTGGGCACTACATATCAGAGCTTCTGTGGGTCCTTTAAGGTCACCCTTGACAAGCCACTTCCAGGTGTTAATCTCGTCCACTCCCTTCAAGTTTTTCACAAACTGGCCATGTAATGCTTTATCTTTCCAAGTATTCTCAA
>RDPX01000002.1:3060181-3106997 GCA_003991215.1 Morbakka virulenta | reverse complement strand
CATCAAAAAACATAATATTTCCAGATAACAAAATGGCGGCGAATAGGTATGTCGCGACAAGTTTTGACGAGGATGAAGAAAACGAGGATATCAATTATTAGAGGAAATTTATCAAAGATTCTTAAAGGAACAACCAGAACAGAAACATCAACAGAAGAAAATAATAACGATAGATACCTCGGCCATTTCATCTGCCAGTTCTGGTATCGTACATTATCAACAAAAACAAAACTTGTGCATCGCCACTTGATAGGTACCATAATGTTATACAAAGCCTTTCACTTGGTCCTGTAACATCGCGAATTCTAGATGATTTCGAAATAAAAGGAGCAACCCACGAAAGAAGTTCTTCGAATCGCCTAGGTAGCATTTTGAAGGCTTTGAAGAAATATTCATTATCAAAGAGCATTAAATCCTGTACTAAAACCTTATATAAGCCTTTATTTCTTCTTGCCTGAAATAGCTTTCTCACCCAGAATTTCCTTTGTCTTTGAATTTCATTCTGAGGGCGTCTTTGTTTACCACACAATAATACAAGCAATATTAAAATCAATTTTTGCTTTTGAAGCAAGAGAAACCTCTTGTTTTTGCTGTCATGTTTGTTCACATGAAAACACGCCAAGAAAAAAATACGCTGTGTGGAAATGGCTTGAGCCTCAGGCGGAAAAAGCTCATGCGTATTTTCCACTACAGCGGAAATTGCAGCTCTGTGGATATTGCAGCTCTGTGGAAACAAGCCCTTACTTACGTGTAAACAATGAACAAGTTCCAACACTGAATGAAGGTGAATCATTTACCTACCTTGATAAGGAATTTACAATGAGCATGAACCTTGAAATTGCTGAAAACCAACTGGAAACTGATCTCAGAAAAGATGTTGAAAACATTCACACCACACCATTACACCCCAAAAACAAAATTGATCCTTTTTTGTGACTTTTCAGTGTCTTTTTTATCTGTTCAGCAGTAATATTGTCCTACTGCTCCTGGATGTTTTCAACATCATTTTCAAGATTTTTAACCCACTCAGTATTTTCATTATGCTCCTTTTCATTGCCCCAAATTTTGTTCCAAAATTCCCAGACCCAGTCCTCTGAAGGAATTTCATCCACTGCAACCGTTGTTTTTCCTATTTCACGGTAAAACTTTTTGGCATCAGTTTCGATGATCTTATTTTTCCTGTAAAACTTATTTCTCTTATTACACCTACGCAATCTTTGGGCCTTTACTTGAAGTTTTTGTTTCAATTCCTCTTTAACTGCGGGTATTTGTTCTTTTCTTTCTATTCTATACTTTCTTGTTACTCTTCTAGCCTTTCCATATCTTATTTCTTTATCTTTTTGCAGTTCTTCTAGTAACGAGATTTCTTTTCGAAAACCCTCTATTTCTTAATCAATTTTTCCTTGCCACTTAGGTTTAGTAGCTTTTCTTTTATTGTTTCTTTTACTTTTCGACTTAACACCACATTTAGTTTCAATTACCTTAGCTGTTGCACATATGAAATGGTTTAATTCTGTTATGTCTGGGTTGATTTCTTCGCATAATTGATTCAGTGCTATGTTTCCTAGATTAAGTATATTTGCAAATTTGTGTGTGTGTCGAATTTTCATCAGAGGTTCTCTATCGTTCATTTCAGTATGTTTGACAAGAGATAGTTGTTCAAGGGTATCTGTTCTCATCACTAACAGTTCTTCAGTGTTAAAATCATTTTCAAGTGGTTCCGTATTTGCTTTATTATTCTCCCTATCCCTATCCTCTCCCATCTCTACACCTCATCTCCCACCTAATTCATTATAATTATCCGTAACCTCCCAAGAAGATACACTTTCATCAACTAACACCTCATTAACAGCTTCGAGTGTGTCACTGAGTACCTTCTCTTTGATTAGCACAATTTCAATGTCGGTCAATTTCTTTTCGCGGATGACGTATCTCCTTACATTAGCTAGTTTATTTGCGTCAAGATTATCATATTTATCACTTTCACTGTTGCGTGTACACCATTTAATATATGTATCTTCAGTAATATTATTTACAGGTTTTTCGAACGCATAGCAAAAACAGTATAAAAGTTCCGTATACTCTTCCTTAGTCCATTTTTTTCTATTTTATTTTTTATTTTTCCTAGGTGGTGATCCTGCAGGGCCAGAGTTGGGAGCTGTCCCGTCCTGGTGACCATGCAGATTACGTTCGGGAAAGTTCGACCGAGTAGTATATTTTTCGACCTCAGGCTGGTCTCTCCCTGAGGGATGCGTCCCTTGTTGACCCGCACGACGGACGAGGTGGTATGATTTGTTTCTTGTTTTCATTTGACATAGAGTGCATTTTGACCTTACTGCCAAGGATCTGGATATACCGCGCCAGTTGCCAACCTGGTATTTCGTGTCCGCGCGGATTTAATATTATTATTATTATCATCATCATTATTATTGTGTGAAAAGGATTTTCTCGGATTTACCACCGGTCTTTGTCTGGCACCGAGGACTGAGGCCCTGGGGTCACCAGATAATCTAATCTTACTTTTCAAGCACTTTTCTCAAAAGTGTATGCACTCCCTAGCGGTGCTGCCTTCTGTATCGTTTCAAACGACAATCCAATGCCTACCATGGCAAGATAAGGGGCGGGCCTCTCTGTTACGGACCCGAGAGCACCCACGACAACTGGTATCACCATTGTTTTCACGTCCCAGAGGCGAGATACCTCTCGAGCCAATTCCGAATATTTATCAATTTTCTCCTCTTTCTTGGCTACGGTACGGGCATCACCTTGGACAGCAATATCTACGAGGATACACTCCTTTTCTTTCTTTCTAATAATTACTATGTCTGGTCTCCTCGCTTCAACAAATTTATCAACCTGGACATTGAAATCCCACAAAATTTTAACATTTTCATTCTGCACCACACTTTCTGCTCTGTGTTTAGACCATCTGTCTGAGTATGGTAGCCCATGCACCTTCATGATACTCCAGTGTACAGCTCCTGCATCACGGTCGTGTCTCCCTTTGCATTCTGACTGAACCAATGTACTGCATTCGCTGATGATATGCAACACTGTCTCATACTTTTGCCCACAAATTCTGAACAGCGCTGATTCTCTGGTGCGTTTAATGTTGGCTTTCCTGCAGGTGGTGCGCAGTGCTTTTTCTTGAGCTGCCACTAAGAGACTTCAAGCTACCTCCCGTCAACCATTGCTAGCTTAATGAGGATGCAAATTCTTTTGTCTGTGTCACATGTTGCCCGTGCATCGCCTTGTCCTGTCATCCTTCTTTCCTCTGTTGTTTCTTCCTGAATGTTTTCCTTTAAATTTTAGATTATCTTTTCACATATGTTTTCACTGCTCTCATAATGTCAGAGGTTTTATTGCCTATGTATTGGCTTAACATTCTTCTTCATATGTCATGGTGTCATAAACATTCATCAGACCTCTACCTCCTTCTCTGTGTACATAGAGGTGGTCTACATCTGCTCGTGGATGCACAGCATCATATGCGTGCATAAGCTTTCGTGCCTTTCGATCTGGTTTTTCTAACTCTTGTTGCGTCCATTCTAGGTTACCTCCTTTATATCTGAAGAGAGATATCGTCCACATGTTTATAGCTTTTACCAGGTTTTCAGCATTCAGTTTTGACTAAGTACCTTTCTCAACCTTCTGAAGTACTCGTTTTGCACAATGATTTTCATTTCGTTCTGCTTCATGACATCCAACTCAAGCACTCCAAGATACTTATAGGAATTGCCCTCGGGAATTGACTGTGTTACTTCATTGTTTTCAAACACGATTCCAGAACTATCTTTTACTAATTTTCCTCTCTTCAAAACCGTGATGGCATACTTATGAAAACCAAACTGCATCCTGATATAATCACTAAAAACACGAACAGTATTCAACAGTGACTCCAAGTCGCTCTTGCTCTTACAGAAACAACTTCGAATCCATGTAGAGTAGGTGATTCAATTTAGTCTTGTCCCTAATCACATAGCTAGGTGCAGCTTTCCGGAGTACCGCTGTCAGTGGTATCATCGCTATGACAAAGAGGAGGGGCGAGAGACTGTCACCTTGAAGTATCCCTCTTCTTATTGCTACATCTTCTAGATCTTTTCCACCGCTTTATAGGATAGTCCTTAAAGATTTCATACTCGCTCTCAACATGTTTCTTATCCTGCTATCAAGCTCATACACCTCTAAACACTCTTGAATCCATGTGTGAGGCACCATATCATAGGCTTTACTGTAATCAACCCATCCAATTGCCAAATTGGTTGACCAAATGGTTCACTTGTCTATTACCAACTGCTCCTTAGTCCCTCTTCCACCTTTTGTGCATCCTTTCTGCTCCCATGGTAACAGCTTTTGTTCATCACGATGCTTGTAGATTTCATGGCTTATTATTGATGTTAACAGTTTCCACATAAGGGGTAGGCATGTGATCCATAATGGAACCTGGGCACTCTACAAGATCTTGTCCATTTGGTCTGCGATTCGTTTATGCAGCGTTGTGAATCTCTTCATCCAGTATCCTTGCACACCGTCCAGGCCAGCAGCTTTTTATGGTGACATACTACTACAAGCCTTAGTCACCATTTCAACTGTGATGGTGGTGTCTTGTCATTCCACGTCGTCGTTGTATTTGAATCCATTATCAAGATCTATTTTTTTCATTCTTCTCCAGTAGGCATTTCTACCCCTTCACGTCTAACATGCTTTCCTTTTTTCATGATTAGGATTCCGCATTTACTTATGGCGAATTCCATTCTGATGTCACTACTAAAAAATTCTGACAGTATTCAGTAGACTTTCAATTGCTTTTCTGTCTTACCAAATAGCTTTAGGTCATACATGAAAAGTAAATGCTTGTTTTGGAGATCTTGGAGAACTCAAAACCGGCCTTGACGGATCAAAAGATGAAAGATAATGATATTAAGGGAATTACAAAAAGAAGAGGAGAAAGGCTATCACCCTAAAAAATGGCTTTACTTATTTTCACTTTCCCTAAGGTTTGACACCCTGATGTTAGTTCTGTCTCCCATTTAGTCATGCCATATTTTATGCCATATCTAGCGTATTACATTGTCGCCTACTTTAAATAGTTGTAGACATTGTATGATCCGTCGTATGACCGAGGCAATGATGAAGTGGCGGTTCATTATTGCCTCGGTCAACACCTTCAAGCTTTTCAAATAGTCTCTTTTGATTATTTTGAAATAATCTGTTTTGTCGGAATTGCTCTATTCTATTACCCAATTGTTTTATTTTCTCCTTCTTGGCCGTTACGTTTTGTTCTAGCTCTTCAATCACAGCATTTAAGTTCCTTTTTCTGAAACGATACTATTCATATAGCCATTTCTTTGTCTCAATATTATTTATTGCGTTATTCCTTAATTGTTCCAACTTGGATAAACCCTTACGTAACTTCTGGATCTGGCAATTTAGACGTCTCTTCCACCATCGCATATTTTTCTTAGCTGTTTTTTTCTTAATTCGAAGGCGTCTCGTTACAACACAGCCTGCTGCCTTCAAAATATCATTGGATTGTGAGAGGTTATTACGACAACTTTATCTACTCTAGCTGTTGTCTCTTTAAGTTTCCTTCCATCACAAAACTGGAGTTTCATAGGGAGTTCCCGCTCTTCTTTGGAGAGTTCTTCATCTACCATATTCAAAATGTCAATTTAATCGTCACTTATGCCATCTCGTGGATTTCCCCATAAGATTTGTTCAATATTTTCTGTTGGTGTATTGCCAGTATTTTCGTTTTCAAGGTTAAAACTATTTATCACTAATTGCTCGGGTTCTTGCATATTTACAATCTCAATATGTTCATATGGGCGTCCTATTTACCTCCGGATTTTCTCCAATTCTACTTCCGACAACCATCCATTAGTCCTGATCACTCTTGTTTGTCCTGCTACCTTCTGCTCCGTTAACTCAAATCCTTCATTCGACAGTACATTCTCTTTCTACAACTTTTACGGTCTGGGTTACTTTTATAAAAACATTTCATTACGGCCATATGTGACTCTTTTGTCCGTGTTGTCTTATTTTTCTCCGCTCGACGAGGATTTCGTGTGATGACGACCTGAGAAGCCATGTATCTTCCCCTGCCGAACAAGGAGCCTTCACATAAAATTCCGGCCCCCTGCAGGTCGTTGCCTGGTAAGTTCTTTGAGAACTCATATTGAAATATAAGGATTGGTTTGTGTAAGGTTTTCCTTCTCTGCTATTTTTATTTTTTATAGTGTAACGATCGTCTCATTACTGCTGGATTGCTGTTATATCGCTACGAACCTTCTATTGCGGATACTATACTGTGGAAAGAGAGTTTATAATATTTTCGTGAACAAATATCCACCGAAATCATGAGAGGAATCTGCAACAAGCCTGCATCATACGACGGAGAAACAGATGTGAAGGATTATCTTAATGCGTTTGACATGTTGCTTCAGGTTCTTAAGGTAACACTTGATAAGGAAAAACGGAAGGTACTTCTTAGTTACCTCCAAGGAAAGGTGATTCGGGTGATCCGCTTGGAGTACGACGTTGAAAGAGGAACATACGACGAGCTGTGCAACTTATTACGCAAGCGATTTTCCTCAGAGCTGGTTAAACAGAAAAGGCTCGAGCTCCTCGGTTTGAAACTGAGACAGTCTGAAGACCTTAACTATTACAAAACGATATTGCTTAATGGACTACAATTTTACTTCTCAGACGATCCTGCGAAGTTCAGGGAGGAAATCATAGAGACCCTCTTTATTCATGGACTTCCAGAAGACATGAAAAACGAAGTTTTGCTACGTGAGTACGATAGCTTTAGAGACTTGGTGAGTTTATGTGGGAAACTGATTTTGCGAACTTTTAGTAATATTAGTAATTTGAGAAGTAGCGTCACAAGGAGTATATGTAAGGTAGAGAATATATCCACTAATAAGAGTAGGGTTAAGGGCGGAGAGCTACGTTGCTTTGCTTGTTTGAAGCCAGGCCATGTTGCCAGGTCCCCAGTGTGTTCCGCTCGTAATGCTATTTGCAATACGTGTAAGAGTCTAGGACATTTTGCAGGCAGTAGGTTTTGTAAGGTGAAGAGCCCGAAGGAACACACTACTAGTAGTGCTGGTAAAGGCCCAAGCTTCAGAAATGACAGTAAGGTATTTACCCTGTCTGAGACTAGGCGTAGGAAAGATATTTTTGTGCCCGTTTGCATAAGAGGCACCATTGTTGATTTTTTGCTAGACACTGGTTCCAGTCGTTGTCTCATTAACCGTAGTGTTGTAGATAATGCAGGATTGTCTGCATTGATTGAGCCAAGTACCATTCCCTTGATTGATTACAATGGCAACGATGTTGTGATACATGGGCGTATTGAGTTGTGTTTTAAAGTTAGGAATGTTGATTATCAACATATGTTTTTAGTTGTTGATAATGGTAGGTGCTTATTAGGTAGGGACGTGTTAGACCATCTGCAAATTAGTATTACTCTGGGGGAGGAGGTTTTCAGTATGGTGACATCACATAGGAAAGACAGATACACCTCGCCTTTAGGTCTGTAGTGTAACGATCGTCTCATTACTGCTGGATTGCTGCTATATCGCTACGCGCCTTGTATTGCGGATACTATACACCATCACAAGGGAGGTTGTCAAACAAGGCTTAAGAGACCCCTACCCATAAGACAGCCTTGATGTCAGCCCGGTGCTTTAAAGTCTCGGGGTACGCTAACAGGTACTACACCTTGGCCAAGGGTGACCTGGTGGTAGTTGTGACAAAGGGTAACCTCATTCACCCAAGTCGAAACTCCACAACAGGATGCAGATTAAGGTCAATACCCAGAACTAATCATCATCATCACCATTATTATTATTATTATTATTATTATTATTATTATTATGGATGAGGTTTCATGGCTATAGTGTTTTGTGAGGAAATCTGACAGTGTTTTAGCAAATAAGGAGAGGATTCAAGGGGGACATACTTTGAACATTTTATTTGAGTTTTACCAAAGGAAAATTTCCACAAGCTTCGTGTTTTGACAAATTTCGTGTCACCTGACATCTTGCAATACAGTGAGAAATCAACTCAATTAGAGCAAGCTGTGGAAACTCTACATAATTTGTTAAACAGATTAACGAAACCTATGCAATTCACTCATTAGTAGTTTTACCTTAGCTGCCCGGAAAATCCCTAGCTAAATATCTCTTGGCCCTGAAAATATTCAGTAAAGACTCAACTCTATATCAGTTACTGTGGTGATTTGCTATGAAGAAAGTATTCTGGGTGTATTTTTTTTCTGGCCTCCAATTGAATGTTATTTGCATTCTTTGGCTGCTACCTTGACCCCACAGGTTAGTTCTGTCGCTTTCTTTCCAAAGACCCTTCAAGGAAGCAAGCTCAATCATGCAGCTGTTGAGAAGAAGACACAAGCTATTGTGGAATCGGTAGGCCATTAGAGGCACATCCTAACTGAAAAGCATTTCAAACTTAAGACTCAGCAAGAGTTAGTGCGTTACGTATTTGACAAGAATCGCATGTTATAAGGTATCACCTGTTAAGATACGAACTGGCCTCGTGTGGGTGATGCAGATCTTCCACATGTTCTCGAAAGAGAACTGTCATCATTAATTGAATGTGATCATCCCGAAATAATAGATGAACAGCTTGATGTCAAAAGGAAGAACTCTGCAGTTCCGATAGCTAGAAAGACACGATTGGGATTGGCAGTTTCTGAGCTTTTAAAAGCATGTAAAAATGTTCCTTTATCAGTGTCTGTTGTCAAGACTGAAGATGAGATTCAGATCACCACACAGTTGAATGACACTGAGTTTTTAGATTCATTGTCAGACCAAGCACACAACATGGCTGTAGAATATGTAAAGGCTAAGAAGAGAATGGAAAATCCTATTAAAATTATTAATGGACATTTTCAAATCAGACTTCCATTTCGGGATCTCTATCCATATTTGCCTGAAAGCTTGCCTATTGCTAAGTGGCTTCCACATTACCTACAAAAGACGTTTGACCGTGACCAGGTATTTTAGGGTCAGTACTGTATGGTGTGTTAGGGGCAGTGGCTTGGGCCGGGCCTGGGGCCTCGCTCTAGAATGGAGAAGTAAGGCGACTCCTTCCCTCCACTAGCCTGGGTGTTCACAGTTGGGCCTGTGATATTACACCCTTAGCCCCCCGTGTCAGGGAACGACATCGGCAATCTTGATTGTCAACTCGGCATCATTTTTGGCACCGGCAGTTGTGTTTGTCAACTCGGCATCGCTTCTGGCACCTGGCAGTTTTTATCAATCAACTCGGTTGTAACTCTGGCACCACGCAACAGGATCTATCCTTCGTAGCTGTCCTAGCTTCGCTTTGCCGCTGCACCAACAAGGGATCCTGCCAAGGGACATTGTTCTCACCCCAAACAATGTCGTCATTCATTGGGGTAGCCTTATAGTATAATGAAATGATGATAGATTTGAATGATGTTGATAATGTTACCGCATCAGGGGAAACTGATGCACCACAATCGTCGGTAGTGGTGGAAAACATACAAAACCCGACAAATCGTTACGAAAACTTATCGCTTGCTTCTTGGAATGTTAGAACAACTAATGACAGTGTTGATTCAGTCCGTCCAGAACGCGCAACAGCAATAATCTCGCGTGAATTACAAAATGCTCGCATCGATATATGTGCCATTAGCGAAGTTAGGAGAGAGGGTACTGGTAATCTGATTGAAAAGGAGTTTACTTTCTACTGGAGTGGAGGAGATAAAAAGGAGGCTGGAGTCGGTTTTGCAGTCTCAAACGTACTCTCCAATATTCATCTTGACATCTCGAACATTTCTGACAGACTTATGACTCTCAGAATTAAACTGAAATCTGGAAACCATTTGAAACTTGTAAGCGCCTACGCTCCAACAATGCAACGATCTCAAGAGGAAAAGGAACTGTTCTACAGCCAACTTATGAACGCAATCAAAACCAACAGTGACGACCATCTTATCATCCTCGGTGACTTTAACGCTCGTGTTGGTTGCGATTGGACGCTATGGCCCAAAGTACTAGGAAAGCATGGTGTTGGTAGGATGAACTCGAACGGTCTGATGCTCCTCGACTTTTGCACTGAGAACGATCTTTCAGTCATGGGTTCAATGTTTCAGATGAAAAACTCGCTCAAAACCACTTGGAAACATCCTAGATCGAAACACTGGCACCAGCTTGACCATGTCCTTGCAAACCACCTTGCTCGCCAATGCATTGATGTAGTCAAAGTCAATCTATCTGCAGACTGTTTTACAGATCACAGACTACTCGTTTGCAAATGTTCTTTCTCCCTAAAACGCAAAAAGAAAGGGAAAAAACCACCTACTAGACCATCAATCAAAGTAACACCGGAAATCATTGATCGACTTCACAGCTATTTCGACCAACATTTGACTAGACTTTCTCAAGAATGGGATGATCTCAAAGAGTGTCTTCAAAACGCAGCTACCTTTGCTTTTGGAAAGAAACGAAAGCAACAAAACGACTGGTTCGATGAGAATGATGCCGAAATCTATGCTCTCATTAAGGATCGACGTCAAAACAAGAAAGAAATACAACGTCAGGTTCGACAAATAAAGAACGATTGGTTTATGAATAAAGCTCTTCAAGCTGAGATTTTCTACAATCAAAATAACCTGAGAGAATTCTACTCAATACTGCGTGAAGTGTATGGTCCAAGGTCGAAAAGCTTGCACCAAATTCGTTCGAAAAACGGTATGCTTTTAACAACTGACAAAGAGATCAACGACCGTTGGATTGAACATTTTTCAGATCTCTTGAATATAGAATCTGATGCAGATATGGAAGTTCTGAATGATATCGATCAAATGCCCGTTGACGAATCACTCGATGGACCGTTCAATGAGGAAGAGTTCGATAAGGCGATTGAGAACATGAAGCCAGGGAAAAGTCCAGGACCAGATGGCATCCTTCCAGAGACTTTAAAGTATGGAGGTAACGCTTTGAAAAACTACCTTCTGACCTTCTTCAACCTATTCTGGATTACAGAACTTCTACCATCAGATCTCGTAAATCCAAATATCACAATACTGTTCAAGAAAGGAGACCGCAGCCAATGTGGGAATTATCGAGGTATCTCGCTTCTAAGTGTTGTTGGAAAGTTTCTTGCTGATATGATTTTGCAGAGACTGACTGTGCTTGCTCGTAAAATCTACCCTGAATCTCAACAAGGATACCGAGAAGGTCGTGGTACCATTGACGGAATATTTACCGTGCGACAAGTCATGGAAAAAAGCAGAGAACAACACCGTAATTTGTACATCGCTTTCATAGACTTTACCAAAGCTTTTGACACCGTAAATCGTCAATTGCTTTTTTCAATCTTGGAAAAGATCGGCTGTCCACCGAAGCTGTTAAAACTGATTAAACTTTTATACACCAACGTCAATGCTCGTTTAATTGTCGATGGTGTCCTCTCAAAGCTTTTTGAATACACTAGCGGCGTGAAGCAGGGCTGTAAACTTGCACCGACTCTGTTTGGAATATACGCAGCTGTTCTACTTCTCGTTGCTTTTAAAGAAATCAAACACAGTCGTTCGATCTTGATAAGGTTCCGAACAGATGGAAAATTTTTCGACTTGAGACGCTTAAAAGCCAGCTCAAAAGTCATGTACGAATTCATTCGAGAGGCTCAATATGCAGACGATATTGCATTGATGAGCGATTCTCCTGAAGGTTTACAAGAACTCCTTGATGCTTACAATGCGGCAGCCAAACGATTTGGACTACGCATCAACGCTGGAAAAACCGAAGTACTATGTATGGGTCCGGAAGTGATCTTCTTTGTCGACGAAATACCCCTGAAAAATGTTGATCGTTTCAAGTATCTTGGTAGCTTTGTTTCAAAAGATTGTAAACTGCAAGTCGAGCTTACTTCTCGTATCCAAGCTACATCAAGTGCGTTTGGTAGGCTTAGACATCGAGTATTCGATAACCACGATCTGACGATCACCACTAAAATCGCAGTATACAAACAATGTTTACTACCGATTCTGTTGTACGGAAGTGAGACGTGGACTCTATATTCATACGAAATTCGACAACTTCGTACCTTCCAGCAACGCCACCTTCGCTCAATTATGCGAATCAAATGGGACGACTACGTAAGCAATGAACAAGTTTTGAATAGAGCTAACATCGATGACATTGAAATTTTAATTGCAAAGAGTCGTTTACGATGGCTTGGCCACGTCGGCCGTATGGATGATGCTAGAGCAGCTAAGATGATATTGTTCGGTGAACTTGAACATGGCTCACGCTCAGTTGGACGACCAAAACTAAGATACAAAGATAACTGTAAACAGCTCTTGAAGAGAATTGATTTACTTGATTGGAATATTGTTGCAAAGAACCGTTCGTTGTGGCGTTCGAAAATTCAGGCTGTTTGTGAAAGCTTGAATGTTCTACGAACTGATAGATATCGAAGAAGAAAAGAAAGAAGAAAAAGATAGAATATATATTTTTAATGTTTTTCTCGAATGAATCTGTTGTTAATTATTTACGCTAGTTTATGCTCGCTTACGAGTAAAGGCTATTATTATTACTGTATGGTGATTAACAGCTCGATAAATCGATAAATTCCATCTTGTATTCCATTTTTATGAATCGTTTAATAATTTTCAGATTTGCTACATATACTAGCGAATTTAGAAATTGAGATATGCAATTTCAAATACGATATAAAAAGGTAATTGGGTCCCCTCAAAAGCATAGGAAATTACCAACTTTGTATTTAATGTAACACATAATCACCATTTTGTCCTACTCCCCGGCCTCGGCAGGTCCCACGACACATTAGGAGGCCTCCGATTTTAGATTAAGAAGACCAAATAACTTGTGGATTTTGTTTTAGAATGCCCCTTTCCTGCGAAGAAAATTATGATATACTCATGTCTGGAGAGGGATAATCCAAAACCTTTTTTTACTAATCTCAATCAAATCAAATGCAGTAGAGTTTTTGTGAAAAAAATGCAGCTTCAGACATTATCAAAAACGTGTCACCTTTTAAAGCTTAGGCTTAGCTAACTTCAAAAAAGCAAAGTCGATGCAGAAAATCAACGTGATTTATGACAATGTGTGCATTTTGAAAAATAAGGAAATGATAGAATAGAAATGGTAGAATATACTTAATAAAAAGGAACTTTGATTAGAAAAAAGTTGACAACCAGAATATGTCTTTTCAATGCAGTACATAGCCTATACAACCATAACCTAAAAAGTAAATTTTAAGAATTGATGTTCTGTTACTTAAATAACTACAGTCAAGTCTTTATGAATCAAAACAAACAGTGAAAACCTGGTATACAATCCCTCGCAAGAAACGAAAGAAGAAGGAAAACAAAGTATATTGAAAATGCAAACACTAATTTAAACAAAAGCCTTCGAGTTTACTTTCTGAAATATCTAAATTAAATAGCATATTGACTACAGGCAAACCCCCAGGCTTGAAGAGTCAGGGGTTTTGTCGAAGTTTCCCTTCCCTCAGACTACTTTGATCCACGACTTCTTAGGTTACTCCCCTTATTCGCCACCTGGGGGACGCGCCTCTACGCTGCGTAGTCCCAGCGCGAAAGTATCCTTTCATCAATAGCCTAAATTTATGACCTTCTTGGGTTTGCAAGCCCACAACTACTCCTTCCAGGGCAAGAATTGAATCAGACTCATCGTGAGGAAATGTATACCTGGGATGAAAAAATACCCAAAGAAGTAATTGAAAACTGGACAGTGTTGAGACAATTGCTTATTTGTCCTAGTGTATTTGGCATCCAAAGATGTATTAAGCCAGCCAGATTAGGAGAGATCTCCAGTGTAGATCTATACCACTTTGCAGATGCACCACAAGAAGATGGATATGGGGCAGTGTCATATGTTAGATTCATCAATTCAGAAGACGAAGGCCATTACAGCTTCTTGCAGAAATTCAAGGGTAAAACAAAGTCTTAAGGCATAACTGTACTAAAACTTAAGTTGACAGCATCAGCTGTGCCAGTTTCCATAAACGAATTGTGGATAAATGAACTTTTTCATGTCCTTTTCACCTTCTGTTGGTGTAAATTAGGACTTATGAATTAGTTAGAGAAGTGCTTTTGTCAAAGCAAGAACTCCATCAAGATTCCAGGACATTGAAATCTCTTTATTACTGTAATTTATTGATTTAGAAGCACAAACTTTTCCTTACGAATGTAATTAATTGGTATTTGGTATGCACACTTTTATAGTGAACAATTTCGATTAACTTTGGTAAGTTTGTAGCTCTAAATTGAATTAAGTATTTTACCTTAAATTTTCTTATTATTTTCGTATTTTAGAACCAAGTCAAGTGTTTATTTCATGTGTATGAGGGTGGCAATTCTACAACAGATGCAATTAGGGGTTGTGTTTATAGAATTGGGTCTCGGTAGTTTTGATTTTGTTTTTTATCGTCACGTTGACTCGATTTATTTATTTTTTGACTACACGCAGAATTTGTAAAGGACAGACCACAAGAGATACATAAAGACGTGTCCAAAGTACTGCACACATTGCCAAGCACAAGAAAAGACTCAGAGCAGATCTGACAGGGTATTCTGAAACCTCTCCGAAATGCAGTAAAAAAACAGGGCCACTCTCAAATGTACGATTGATATTGGGTGTAAACTTCAGAGACAAAGCTGAAAACGAGAAAAGTGAAAACCTTAAAACAGAAATCGAGGGATCACAGTGGGAAACTGTCTCAGTGCAGTACTTCTCAGTTCTTCCTTGCCAGCTCCATGGCTACCGAGAATGCAACAACAGATCCATCCAGGAAGAGCAGCTACTTTGAAATAAATCTTCAGTATAATGACGAAATCACATGGAGATCTACCGCAAAGTATCACATGAATCATGTCAAGAATTCCATTCCTGTTAAACATTAAAAAAGGAACCAATCGATAAATGAATCAGAAACCGGAGAATATAACATCGAGCAAAAAGAGAAACGAGACATGGAAAGAATGCAAACGCCTTGAAAGTCAACTTGTCACGGAAAAGACCTCATCAGAAGAACATCGGTAATTGATGTTTATAAAACGTTTAACAACATTTTCAGCAGCAAGAGAAACTCAAGTTCAAACTGAAAACTTTAATAGGTCATTTGTTGCAAGTGTGTTTCTGTGCAATACCGAACTGGGGACTTCTAACGAAAAAGTTTGAAAACAACGTCGACACTTACCAACGCAGACAACGAAGAAAGATTATTAGAATTAACTAGCAAATAAATATTATCAACAAGGAGCTTTACGCAAGAACGAAATGTGAACCATGGAGTGGAAACACCAACAAGAAAAGCCCCCCAAAAATATGTCAGCCCTTGAAAAGACCACAGGGAAGACTGTAATGACCTCTATGCAAAACAAACTTCACCGAAATCAAACTGGATCTTTCAACCAAAACATTTAATATTTCGTAATACATGTCAACTACAATAATTATTTAAACTGACTTTTGTTAGAGGAGACTTGCATGGCAGCTTCAAATGCTTTGTGCAGTTTTGCAAAACTAAAAATTTTAAAAATAAGTGATTGGAGGTGCGGGGTTTCGAACCCCGGGCCTCTCGCATGCAAAGCGAGCGCTCTACCACTGAGCTACACCCCCGACACTTATTAAGGCACTATTATGCTTTACTATTGAGGTAATCTCTTAAAAACCTGAGAAAGCACACACTAAAGAGGAAGAAGAAGATGCAAAGCGAGCGCTCTACCACTGAGCTACACCCCCGACACTTATCAAGGCACTATTATGCTTTACTATTGTGGTAATCTCTTAAAAACCTGAGAAAGCACACACTAAAGAGGAAGAAGAAGATCTTACTTCACCCACAATTAATATTTGAAACACAACAGTTATCCTTCTCAGCAAACACGATTTTTAATTGTACAAGTTTATCACCCATGACGTTATGGCAAACAGTGAAGAACCAATTTACTCGGTCGAATTCTGACCAATGCAAGAGGTGAAACAAAAGCTGCACAAACATAGATCGATAATGAAAAAAGAAATCACTCTATCTTATTATCAGATACATCACTATGAAAGCTAATTACAAGACACAATAATAACACTTTTGTTTGCAAGGCAAACCACCTCTGGGAACAGCTTTTCTTTTTTATTTAAACTGCAGCAAAGCCCATTTGGGCCAGTTACTCAAAAGTAGGTTCAGTAACCAAAACGATAGCCTGTTCACGATAAAATAAATAGTTCAGAATTTTCTTTCTCCTGAAAACTACTTGTTGAGGTGGGGGGCTTCGTGGGGGGTTATAATGTAGTATATAATGCATCCAGAATCATACCCTTTTTTTTCAACGTTCAATTTTTATTTCATCTTATTCAAAATGAGACTACNAAAAAGAAAGGCCTAGAAAGTCAGTAAATTACAATTTAAAGTTAATTTACAAACTTTTGTATAAATTAATACTAAAAAGAATGTTGCATAAAAATATTACAATTTGAGTTAAAATAAAAATAATGACAGATCACCCCTAATTGAAGTGGCAGGGATAACATTAAAAGGTTTAACTGACCTTATTTCCATAATGGTCCCTTAAGGGGGTGATTTTTTAATTGAAAAAAAAGGGAGATAAAATTTAAAAATATAAACGTGTTTTAAAATGAGATGTCCTTTTAGAATGCCTGGCTCTTTATGAGAGTGAAAACATGAGTTGTCAGTAGTAGATATATATATTGTCTTCTTCTTTCTGTATATTTTGAAAATAGTATTCTTTGGTCTGGTGTTTAAAAGTGTTGACATTGTAAGTAGATTTTAATTCAGATGATAGGTTATTCCATATTTTTGGCCCTAGGTAAGGTAGGCATTTTTGGCCTGTGTTGACACATGTAAGTGTAACATACTGAACAGTCACAGATGCAACTTGCTCGCGTCTAATTGGGCCAAACGACTAGAAAACCACCAGAGCCTCATTTCTGACAATAAACACAGAGTAATAGGCCCCATGACAAGCAAGACAAAGGCATGCCGTTTTTCAAATAAATCTAATGTAAAGTCCTTTCTGAAACTAAGAAATAGATGTCTGTGGCAGGAGGTATGGAGTATGCCTTTCCTTGTACCATGATACACAAGCTAACAATTCTTTATTCTTAATGTAACGTGAGAAAATTTTTTTTTCACTTTTTGACCATCGTCACGACAGGGCTTGCAGTAGTTAGCAATATCAAATTTCCACACGAAAGGAAAAAATTGACTGTTGTCTTTGCATGTTAGAAATGAATTTGTTAGCAAAATATGCTATTTAATTTAGATATTTTAGAATCACAGTTTTTCAAATTGCAAGTAGCATCAGTGATAATCTGTATTTGGTAGCCACATCCTGCTTGTTAGTTCTTATGTCATTCGTACCAAACTATTGTTTCATAATTTCTTTGTAAGTAAAGAAAAACTGGAATTTGTTTAAGAAGGGCTTTTTTTCTTTGGCAACAATAGTTTTGTATGATCAGAGAGAACAGTTGCATGTTAAACAGGTACTTTTCTCGCACTTATTTCAAACTTATTTCATAATCACAGGGGGGTTGTAAATAAAAGGAGAAAGTCAATTATGAAGAAATGAAATTACCACTTTTCGTTTCTTTAATAGCATAGATATCACAAATCAGGTTTGTCACGTGCAGGGGATTACCCTACATGTCAACTATATTGCGTGACGTTATTGTTCCCAAAACCAATCACGTTGTTGAAAACACGAATTTTTCCACATCAGATGAATATTTATAGCTGTTGACGATCTTTTCTTTTATTCAATCCATGCAAACTTTCCCACGAAGAAGGAAAGCTACAATGTCTTCTGTAACGACGAACGTTTTGATTGCAGCCACTGCTATAGTTTATGTTCTAACAATTTTCTTCAACCAAGCTTCCACTGGCGTGTTTTCGAAAGAACTACTCGTGAAAATATTTGACAATCATACTACTGGCTATGTTGCAAATTCTGTTTTTCCGATACAAATTGTACCAGCTGGGGCGACATTTTCAATCTGGGGTGTAATCTACATTTGGCAAGCACTTTGGATATTATATTTGTTAACCCTATACTGTCGACCAAGTGCACCGCGAGTTCTTGGAATACCGTTCTACTCAAGTTTCATTTTAAGTTGTTTTCTTAATGTCAGTTGGTTAATTTCATGGGCCCACTTGGAGGATATCTTATCGATGTTTCTGCTACAACTAACCACTGTAACTCTTTACAGGTAAGAAGACATCGTTCTTGTTGTGTTTTTTTAATATAGGGTTTTATTTAGCCAGATAGGGCTTTCCATATTAGCAGTCTTGTTAAAAATCGATGTTAATACTTCAAATTCAAAAATAGCGGCCACATTTTTAAATGAAATGTTCGTGTTTTTAATAGGACCACCCCTGAACAAATAGCATACCTTTAGAATCCCTAATTATTGAACTTCAGTATGTCGTAGCTTTTGTAGCTGTAGGAGTGTACGATCAACCGTAAATTCTTCAAGCTGATCTTTTTGAACTCTAATGAGACTGATCTGGTAGTAATCATTAAGATGTACGGAGGATTTTTTGCGGTATTTTTGGTTGTGAACGACCATTGCCGAGTGCAAAACACTGTCTTAACAGGGTCAAAAACGATGTAAACGACCTCGACAAAACAGGACCCATATCTTACTTATTGAAAGTGATGCCAGACTTTCACATGCCTTGACCTTGGATAGGGCAGATCATGTAGCAGGGGCCACAACAACAAAATAAAATAAGGTAATATTATGCATCGTTAAAGCGTAACCGTCATTAAGATATTGTAAATTTGATATAAAAAAAACTAACAAATTTCGTCTGCCTGTATATATAAATATATATGTATATGTGTGTGTGTCTGTATATACATAACCCACATATAAAAGATAAAAGGTAACAATGTAGCAAACGGTATATATAAATCTTTGATCTTGAAAGTTAATAATAACGCACTGTTCTGAAATAAAATTTTATTGAACATCCAGATATTATTACAATATTTTTTATTCTTTTATTTACTTACATTGTAATTGTTATGATATTAGGAACTTATTATTGTAAAAGTTGTACATCTATTTAGCATAATGTTATTTAACTGCAAAAGGCTATCACTGAAACAGAAATAAAATTTTAAAAATTAGAAAACATTAGTTAATGATATATGGGTATTTGAGTCAAAAATAACCCAACAATTTCAATTAGAACAAGATCACATTTCACGACAAAGGCATAATGATGCACGACTGTGATACTTCAAGGCACATCATGACTGGGTAATCTTAACTTTCGCCCACTAAATATTGAAGAAGACCAATGATCAATTAAAGTGATATAATAACATAACAGTTACAATGTTGAATTTCAATCACTATTAATGTAGTTTTTTAATGTAATACTTATTTCTTGGTTTACAAAGTTTGTCCAATAATACTCCTTACGACCACTCCTATATTTGCACAACACTGTTTATTGTTTTTTGAAGCCATAGTTAAAAAAAGGTAACCAAGAGGACGTGAAGAAATATCAAGGTTAAGAAGCAGAAATCAAGAGGATTTGTAAGAAGTGTGTTAATTGTACCTGTGATTGTGGATGTGGTTGGAAGTAGAGCGAAGGAACTGAATGAATGGCTAGAAAAACTAAGTATCACATTTAATACAGCATTATTACAAAGAAAGCATTAACAGAGACAGCCAGGATGCCCCCAGATATAATTGAGTACTGAATAAGAATCATTCCCAGGGATGCTTGATCATAGATTTTGACCCTCTTCCTTGGAATGTAAATGCGGCTGTGAGAAGTGCTTGGGGTTAAAGCGAAAACTATGATATAATAAGATTTCATAATAATATAATAAGTATGATATAAGAAGTATGATATAAGAAGAAGAAGTGCAGTGCTATTCATGTGCAATATTTTTCTTACGGCATTTTTAAAAAAATTACATTGTGTTATCACAAGCCATCTCAACCTGTGATATTTTCCTTAATTTGCCTTTGCCAATAAATCCTTACTTATTTATGCCAATCTTTCCACTAAGACTAATACTGTTACTTCCACCTTAACTAACTGCCATTGCTATTACTCCCTCCCTAACCGCCAATACCCAGAGTACCATACCGTCTACTGCAACTGCGATTGCCAATGAAACTATTGTTATTACTTTAAAGTTGCCCTAAATAAAGGATTTTTGTCAAGTATTGAACTGAATATGACGAAAATCACCAAGAAACTACCAAATATTAAGGTTGTCAAATAAAAACACCCAGTTCTGATCAGAAATTCTAATTTAAACAATCAATAATATAAAAAACTTTTAAGGAACGAATTTGAATACTTTGTTTAAATAATTATTCGACTTTATTTGCATGAATAAGTAATTCCTACATACAATTCCTATTAGTCATGTCAAACTCTTTTATTTATGACAAGTTGCTATCAAGTGACAACAATACCTACCACGTGTAATACATACTTAGTATTACACGTGATTCCCCTACTGACCTTAACGAAGTTTCTCTTATGATTTCCTAACTCCAATGGTGGCAAACTGGTTTTAAATGTTTTTTAGGAAGTAAAATTGTCTAAATTATGGCTCTTTATGAACTAAATAGTGTTTCTCCACCAATGATTACAGAATTTTAAAACACATATGCCAGTCTGAAAGCAGCTGGGTACTATTCGCAGCCCTAATAAAGGGCTTGTGAAGGGACGGTATTTTTCTGTCATCAAGTCAAATAAAACATTCTTTTGTAGTTATTCTGGTCATCTGCCTGTTTAATGCATCCAAATTGAAAACTTTAGTGTGAGGGTAACAGTAAAACTAAAAGTAATAAAAGTTGCAGTAGTAGTAGTTACAGTAGTTGCAGTAGTAGTAATAGCAGCAGTAAGTAGAAATAGTAGTGGTCATAGTAGTAGTAGTAGTTGCAGCAGCAATAGTGGTAATTAGAAATAGTAGTAAAAGTTTTATGTATAAGGTACAAATTAGACATGTACAGGAAATGAAGACATGTTCTACCAGAAAATAGGTAAAAATTTCATAACACACCCATCTATGACCTGTAGTCCACATTTTGTATCCTAACGCTGAATACAAGGCTCCCATTCTACAAATACTTCAATATTAATAACTCTTACTACAGATATATGTCCTAAAATTACAAAATTACAGCTGATTTGAGGAAAACTACAACTGAAGAAATTTACTGGACAAATATTTCAAATTCAAATTGGACACTCTTAATGAATCACCTATTACAACATTTGTTTGCTAATCACTGATCATACAACTTTACCTACGTAAAAATACACATCAGTTAGTTGGAGGAACAGTACTNTATTAGTCATGTCAAACTCTTTTATTTATGACAAGTTGCTATCAAGTGACAACAATACCTACCACGTGTAATACATACTTAGTATTACACGTGATTCCCCTACTGACCTTAACGAAGTTTCTCTTATGATTTCCTAACTCCAATGGTGGCAAACTGGTTTTAAATGTTTTTTAGGAAGTAAAATTGTCTAAATTATGGCTCTTTATGAACTAAATAGTGTTTCTCCACCAATGATTACAGAATTTTAAAACACATATGCCAGTCTGAAAGCAGCTGGGTACTATTCGCAGCCCTAATAAAGGGCTTGTGAAGGGACGGTATTTTTCTGTCATCAAGTCAAATAAAACATTCTTTTGTAGTTATTCTGGTCATCTGCCTGTTTAATGCATCCAAATTGAAAACTTTAGTGTGAGGGTAACAGTAAAACTAAAAGTAATAAAAGTTGCAGTAGTAGTAGTTACAGTAGTTGCAGTAGTAGTAATAGCAGCAGTAAGTAGAAATAGTAGTGGTCATAGTAGTAGTAGTAGTAGTAGTTGCAGCAGCAGTGGTGATTAGAAATAGTAGTAAAAGTTTTATGTATAAGGTACAAATTAGACATGTACAGGAAATGAAGACATGTTCTACCAGAAAATAGGTAAAAATTTCATAACACACCCATCTATGACCTGTAGTCCACATTTTGTATCCTAACGCTGAATACAAGGCTCCCATTCTACAAATACTTCAATATTAATAACTCTTACTACAGATATATGTCCTAAAATTACAAAATTACAGCTGATTTGAGGAAAACTACAACTGAAGAAATTTACTGGACAAATATTTCAAATTCAAATTGGACACTCTTAATGAATCACCTATTACAACATTTGTTTGCTAATCACTGATCATACAACTTTACCTACGTAAAAATACACATCAGTTAGTTGGAGGAACAGTAACAGTAAGGCTACCAGTAGTGATAGCAGTAATATTGATAGCAGCAATGAAAGTAGTAGTAATACTAGTAGTAGCAGTAGTATAAGTAAAATTATCAACAATGTTTGTTGCAGAAACAGCAATTTAAACAGTAAAATTAATAGTGATAATATCGTTATTAGATTAAGGTTTTTTCTTATGAAAAGTTTCTTTGCTGGTACTCTACTGGACCAAGACTCGAAAAAAGAGGGTTTTATTGATACAGACAGCAGAGAAAGGATCAAAACAGCCCTCCACTTCTGTGACAGGATGTCTGAAACAGTTTAAGATCGTATACCAATTCTTTTTCCCTGAAAAAGCGAAGTTGCTGAAAATTGAATTCGAATTGCCCTCCATTTAGGAAGGCAGGTTGAAGTCTTCCAATTACTTTAAACTGTTCGATTTCTGTCTTTTTGGCACATTGCGCTTCAGCAGTAGATGGTCCCCTATAGCCTAACCACAATTAACGATTTGGTGAATACCAACGCACTACCTTTTTGTCTGAACACGATTAGCACAAGTTTTTCAGTGAATACCAGGTGTTTGTGTATGGTGTGTGTGTGTGAGGGGGGGGGGGAGGTACTTTCCTTTATCCTCTTTTTTTCCCCTCAGCCTATCACAAAAAGTTAGAGGATGTCTCGATCCGTTTATTGTTTTTCACATTATTGAAAACCCACTTGACTTATGTTATATTGGTCTTGTGTCTTTTTTTGGTCGAATTACAGCAAAAGAAACTTTCAATCAAAATAAACGTAATTTAATTGTGGTATTCAAGTTCTATCCCACCAATCGCCTATTTGAATCGTGATAATAGTGCTCCTTATTGTGTATTATAATAAACGAGTGTAGTAGCAATTCTTAATAACTGTAGACACTTTAACTAGTGCAACCATGAGAGAAAAGACTCCGTCTAGTGCTGCCATGGCTTGATTAATTTAATGTTAGTATATAAGTTTCTCACCCCATTTTTAGTATTTCTTATCCCTAATTTATGTAAGTGTCCTTACTTGTCTTTTAATTAGTGGTCTTTTATAGTAAACGTGTTAAATATTTTTTCATTTTTCTCTTTCTTAGTACCTTGTTTTTTGCCCATCAGAAGATATACCTCATCGAAAAGCGTTTGGCTAAGACTAACCCAAAGGATCTCATATGTCTCAGAGCACTTGTACTTAATGGAATTTCTTTTTATGCAACATGGGTAACGATTGCATCCCAGCTAAATTTGGCCATTGTGCTGAAATATTCAGCGGATTTAAGTGACAGCACAGCCAGTTGTATTGCCTTGTCCGTTTTGGTCGTACTTTTGATTGCGTGGTTCATTGTGCAGAACTTTTTATTGAAAGACTATTTTTCCTACACTTTCAGCACATGGCCAGTTGTGATCATTGCAATGATTGGAATATTGGCCAAAAACTGGAATCCTTCACAAGCGTCAAGTATATTTTCTGTTGTTATTCTCGTCGGGGCTATTTTGTCTTACATAATACGTTTATGGTTAAGAGTTAAACGTCATAGAGCAGATGGAGTACTTCTTTAGAAATCAGAAAATGGTTTATGTGGCATTTCATTAACGTAGCATACCCAGCCTTCCCAAATAAGACTGTTTTAATAGAGAGTCACATTTGGAAAATTGATGGCTGTTCCTGCAAAATGTTAAAGTGACAATGTTGTCCACCAGCTTCCTGAAGAAGTGCATAAACAGTACCAACTTCAGTTTTCTCTGTAGTTAAACGACTTGTATAACAACAAATTTAACTTTCTTTATTACTTTTTGTGACTGGGGAATTTTTGTAAAACATTGTCCAAATCTGGAATTTACTTGCGTATGCACTGTATTGGTATGACACATTTCACATTTCATGTATTTTCACAAGTATACAGGAACCAAACTAAAGATCGTACGAAGAAAGCCTGTCCCAGGGTGGTGGTGTCTTTAAAGTACGCACTTAAAGTTAAGGGAGAAAGTCTTACTTAAATATATACTTTAACCCAATGTACAGTATTTGATATAAAATATTAGTAGACAAACGGATTTTGTTGCCCTGTTGGTACCAGCCATTTTTTTGAAAGAACATGATCGGAATAAACCCAATTATGCCTTGTATTACATGTTACATTTTTCTGTCCACTTTTCATTTTTTGTGTAGATTTCCATACGTAGATATTATGGCACAATGTAAATGGGTGTAGTATAAATTATTAGAAAAAATGTCGAAATTCTTTGTATTTTCTTCTTCTGCCTATTTACTATAATTTATTATTTATTTACTACGAATTTCGCACTTTGCGTGTATAGGAGCATTCCTTGAGCATTTCACTATGGGGATCGGGACTATTCGTCTGTCCAGAAAATAAGGATTTTGTGGTATTCAGAGACTATGGTGGCTTGCCATTATATGGAGAATCATTAATGTTAGATGGACAAACACACCCACATTTTTTATTTATATCCAACTATGACCGACAGTAACCAAATAAAGGACTCGTGTTACAAAATTCAAATATCGCCAGGAAAATCACGTTTATTTTAGTACATACTGTTTTGTCGCATAAATCAATCTTAAGAAAGTAATGCCTACATACGCCAGATATGTAAGTCTTATGTAAGTCTTACCTCCTTTTGCCCCACGTTTCGTCCCACCTTGGTCCCACCTCGCTTGTTGTCCAGTGAAGACCTTAAGTCCTTTAAATCGACCGATAGAGTGAAACGGGATGCAAGGTCATTCACCAATTTTGATTCGGTGATAGTATAGTATTTACTTCCGAAACATAAATGTGGTGAAAATTTTGAGACCAAACATTTAAAAGTAATTCACAAAACCATACACTTACGAGGATTAGAGGTCATTCATATTAACCCACCTCCGCTTTGTAGATTAAAAGGCAGGTATTCACAAAAAAAGACAGACTGTTCTTTTTATTTTCTTTGTTTTCCTTGGTCAATCACAAAAGGTAAGGGGTTATCTCAATCCTCTGCTTTTCCTTTATTCATAAAATACTGCTTGACTTGTTTTTTTCAGCAGTATCATGATCCAGTCAAATTTCAGCAGAAAAGGCTTTGAACAGAATGAACATGAGTTTACTTCCGATAATGGACTGTAACCTATTTTGAATGTTACAATGTCAATGTGTATCTTCTTTCATCTACCCATCTTCACGGAGTTATCGTGTTGTCTCCATAAGGAGGCCTCGTCGGTTCACTGAAACCAACTTGTGATGGCATCAGTGTCCTTTTGTAAATCTTGTGATGCATGTAACATTTAAAAATCCGTGCCAAAGAGTCTTTTAAAACCAATATTGCGACAATGACAGAAATTGTTTGATATTGCAGACCTTGACCATTGCTTAATAACAAATCAAAGCAACCTGGACAGTTATGTCATGGAGCCCAGAAAATTTTTTTACTGCTTTTGACAAAATATGCCTATCAAACCTGTGTATAAACCGCTCTTTTCCCTCATTTTGTTACCAAATATTGTGGCGCGGGATCTTTTTGTTGAGTACAGAAATGTGGGCTACCTCTGGGACATTTAATATCCTCATACATAAAAACAAAAGTCGACTTCTTATTAGCCTGACAATCCTTTTCTTTGTGCTCAAAGAGATCATAATTACCATTATTATCTTGTTTCTGCCAAACCTTTGACCTCTGCTAAACTTTGTGCAAGGGTGGACAACCTTTCCAGGGAGTGGGCCAGATCCTTCAATAATTTTCTTCACGCGGGCCAAATGTAATAAGAAAAGCGAGAAACAAAGAGAATCAAAGAGAAAAAACAAAAGACATTATGTAGGTTAACCTCGTCAGTATTGCCGTCCTCTTTGCGAAAGTGCAGTGAAACCACACCGGTATGCCCGTTTACACGCAGTAAAAACTACACCGGTGAAAAATCGCACCGGTGTGACTACCGAAGTGTGGCTCGCAGATTTCCAAGTGAAAAAGTTTTTCCTGAATCTCAAGTTTGACAAAGTTATGTTTTGTTCATTACATTCAATATCTGCAACCGCTAAACAATTATATTTGCTAACAAAAAATTATATAATTTTGTGGCCTCGCTGGTCATGAAAATTCTTCTTGTGGGCCGGATTCTGGCCCGCGGGCCGTAGGTTGCCTACCCCTGGCTTTGTGTATTGCCCTGCTGGCATGTGAAATAAGTTCTCAGGATTTTTAAGAACTATAATTTTCCCTACAGTTAGATAACAGAAGACTGTACCAGCCCCCAATTCTATGTTCTATCATATACTAGGAGGTGGTTGTTAATTCAGCAAAGAACTCGCGGTAGGCCTTTTTATCCCTATCCGTCTGAAAATTAGTAGGAATATGCATTGCACCAATGCATACATTTTATTTATATTTATAGCCATATAGCTCTGCTCTTCAATTAGTAAGCACAGTTTGAAATTTGAATGTGACAAAAGTAAAAATTGTTCCATGCCTGAGTAGCTGATTAGGGCAGTTTTTAAAAGCATGATATTCAAGCTGAAGCTTTTGCTATCGACCCCTGTTTTGCTATTTCTCCCGTTTTTGTATTGTGAAAAATATTGGTATTTGTTACAAAAATATTAATAGAAGGGCCGTATATTCCTAGTTATTTAATTTTCAGTATCTAGAAAATCGACACTAAGGGTCTTTTATAGAGAAACTGATTAACAGTAACTGTTACTACAAAATGGTATATTCCAAACAAGTTTTGGTATCCCATTTACAATACAACCTTGTTAAAGGTTGCAGAAAGGTCGGATTGGAAATGTTGATGAAAGATGACTTGAGATATAAGTAGCAAAGCAAGTTTTTTCTTTCCTTCCTTCCATAGCCTGCAATCACACATTACTGACAGTAGAACTATACCTGCAAGACTAGTTAGTGTCCTTTATGAAAGAATTCAACACAACATGACAGTTACATGACCTTTAAGGGTCTAAATGCATGCCTTTCAAACTTTCTACAGGGAGCGGAAAGCACTCAATGCCAGAGCTGTTTTTATGACCATATCATAATAAGAATCACCAATGAACAGCAATGGAAACATCCCAGTTTGTTCTACCCGTTCCTTGATATGTCTTTTCAAATTTAAGTCCATGGCTTTGACGTGTAATCTTACATTCTGTACTACTGTTTCATCCTGGTAGCAACTTATTAAACAAAGGATTTGTTTCCGTCACCAGAATAATGGATTTCTTACTTTTCCCAGAATTGAATGATTGGCTTGTTTCATCATGACCTCGGTTAATCATTTCTTCGACACAAAAGTAATGGTGATATTAGAGCAGAATCTTTATATTTTAGCGATTACCGCTAACAACTAAAGATTTGTCTGGATCCAAGAGATTCATTATGCCAGCTGGTTCTAGTTCCCGTTAAAAAAACATAGGACTTGCACCGAGCCATAGAAGAAAGATGGTAGCTGCATGGATAATATTTTCAGAGCTTTTAATTTGTTTCCTTGGCTTTCTCCTATACTTTCCAGTCAGCTTTCGTGAATGCTAAGTCGGATATTTCTATGAACCTTGTGAAGTTTTCCCATGAAAAGTAAAATGGTCTGCGACTCGCTTACAGATGTTCACTCTGACTTTGAATCAGTTTTGAAAATTAATAATTCTGTATCAGTCCATCAAAGAAACTTAGAATTGCTGATAGCTAAAACTTTCGAACTGACGAATACAAACTTTATGAAAGACATTTTTGTGAGACAAAAGAAAGATATTTAAAAAGTGGGAACAATTTATTGATATCAAAGGCCAGAACAACAGCACACAGACTTAAATCCGTGTCATTCCTAAGTTACTGACTAAGGCATTAATTACCTGAAAATATAAGATAATACTGAAAAAACTAAAATATATTTCAAAAGAATACGAAATTGGTAAGGATTCTGCTGCATCTTCCTCCTAGGTAAAATATATAGTGAATTTGAGCTTTCTAGAACGATTTTTCGTGTTTTGAAATATTACTGAAAGTAGTTAGATATTTGGCTTTAATTAGCTGTCATGAACTAAATATTTTAAATCACCAATTTTAGCTATTGTTTATTACTATTTTATTATTAATATATTACATAGAAATCCTAAAATGAATAATAATCCATCATACAAAGAGAATGCTAATGGTTTGTGATTAATTTAGTTATCTCTGCTGAAATCGTGACTAATGTCTTTAGTTTTGCATAAAACGGCAAATTGCCATTGAATTTCACGAATAAGTGACTTTTAGCCTATTTTTGAAGTGGCATGACCCTCGCTTTGCTCATTCTACGCTAAAACCCTTTCTCTGGTTAATTAAATTGAAGAACATGGCCATGAAAACTTCCCTCCAAATAACCATTAGTGTCCTCCATCGCTGTCCCCTTCCCTCTTCACAGCCAATTCAACCCCTGAATGCTGGAGTTATTTAGGCCTTTGACGCTCACTATGGCCGCTATTTGATCCGACACTATCTAACAGTATCTAATTGATGCAATGGACGGGACATTCAATTTGTGACCACTGTTTTATGACAAGGAAATATAATTTCAGTTATGGGTGTTACGAATTAATCATTTCATAAATGTGATTGACAAGTATGTGGTTTCATATAGGTTTCATGTCATTATTTTGATTTATTATTATTGACTGATATATAGCTAGGTATAGAAAAATAACGGAGTGTGATCGTTCTTATCTTAAAGTTTTCTCTTTTTCCTTTCTGGGATGTTGCCGTTGTTGTTTATTTTATTCAATAGCTTTGTGACATTGAAATTCCCAAAGTATATGCAAGAGAACAGCATTTGTGTGGGTGTTTTATCGGATCCAGTCACTTAAAAAAATTTTAGTTATGTAATTGCGGCTTTTACGTGACATGAGAAGTTTAAATGATCATAAATGCAGTTTTTTTTAATCTTCGGAATCTAAGTACTTTTCTCTTTAATTAATTTTGCTATGTATTTTGATCCCTTTGCTGCAATGGTGGTTTGTTGTTTTTTTTCCCATATCTACTGGGCCAAGTTTTGTAATAACTCCAGTTGTTGAATACCTAATAAACTCTTTTTAAATGTGATTCATTGGGAGGGTGTGTGTGTGGGGGGGTATTAATGCTAACACTTGAAACTCAGCATTTATTCCCATTTTTTAACATTTTAAGTTGTGTAACATGTCAGAGTGCTTTACCTTAATTAAGAGATTTGGAATATGGCCACCAGCATTTAGCAATGACATATGGTTAGCATTTATGGAGCTACCACTGGATCCACCTAGATGGGGCATGTTTGATTCCCTTCTTCAATTACTTCACCTCCTGTGAATTCACAGGTCCGGAAAATTTACTCATTCGAAAATTAGCTATGGGAACAAATGTGTCCACTGTAAAATTAAAAATCAAAATAACTGTTTGCTATATCCTACTTTTTGGTTCATATGTCATTCAAAGCAACCTACTTTCGTTTTTCTTTGTAAGTAAAGCAGAACTAAAATTTGATTAAGACAACTTGTTTCCACTGCAAAAAAAAATTTTTTTCCGGAAAGAGTACATGATACCAAGCAAAGAAAACGTTTAGTTGTGAAAAGCTTTTCTACCCTAACCTCGTTTTGAATGCCAAAATCACGGGTGATATGGAAGAAGACGGAAAACCCAATAGATCACGTGCAGGGGATGTCCTTTAAATGTCAAATTACATGCGTGACCATGTGACTGACTCCTAAGGGCCTTCACCTTGCACGGTCATCAAAGGAATGAATGTTGGTGAGCTTATCTGCTACACAAATAATCCAAACTTCCCACGAAGAAGTAAAGCAATAATGTCTCCTCTTGCAACTGGCTTGGTTGCAGCTGTACTTTACGATTTGACAATTTTCTTTAAGTAATTTTCTGCTGGAGTATTTTCTAGAAAACGATTATCCGGGTTTTCTGATTTCTAAGGTCGGTAGGGATTTCGGCGTTGCACTTAAGATAAACAATAGAAACGATGGTCACATGTCAACGGCGTAAACAAAACCACCATTGACCATACATTGTTTTCCAAACGGACTTAAGTTCCGCCCATTAAAATTTAACACATAACAAGGTAGATACAAGTTCCTCTCGCATTAAGCGCTGTACCTGTCGTGGCCATACAATAGGCCGTCCATTGTGTTGCTGATGACCATAGCTCCACCCCTTCACAGCTCATTGAACACAGGTGAAATTGGTTTCACACTTTCACAGGAGACCACAATGATGATATCTCCCACGCTTGCAACGGCAAATATGTTAATTGCATTTCTTATGACACGCTTTTCTTGCGCGGGAAATTTGAGAAAATTGCTTTTAAAATGTCAAAATAGATAGCAACCTGGGACAAAATCGTCCCGATTGGCGAGGTAAAATATATAGAAAAATTTCCGTTCCCTGGGGTTTCGTCCCGATTTGCCAATTTTCCCAATTTCTGAGGTTCCCGATTAGAGACGTTCCACTGTAATATAGCACATAAATGTATTATCAAGACGTTTCACTCCTTTCAAATACAACCAGCTTTTCTGGAAATTTTCCTGTTAAAAAATTAAAAATTGTTACTAGAACATGACCTCCTGCAGTGAGGGAAAACCCTTAGTCTTCTTTTCATTCAAACAAATTAATATGAAACCAGACGGTAAGTCCCCTATATCTTTGTCGTGTTAAGTTCAAGACGGATTTTCATCGATTTTGGTCAAAAATACAAATTTTGGCCTGAAGAGACTTTACCCTGAAAGCCAGCAAGGTCGTCCCTAATTGAAACCATATGTTCCATGATCACTTGTGTCCATGATTGGTAAGTTAACCATGTAAAACCTTAAAGACTAGGAAATAATTTATTTCCCCTAAGATTATCACTTTCTCAATCCAATGCATAGCACAGAAATGACAGTGAGATAAGGATTGAGGGAGTTATATATATAATATATATATATATATATATATATATATATATATATATAACTCCCTCAAAACTTGTTGAAATTTCGAGTGGCGTGGGAGATGGATATATTTAGTATCAATAGAAATTAAACAATAGCGTACAGTAAAAGCCGCCTATGAGATTTTTTTAACAGTGCAAAATAGCGAAAAGTTTACCGCATCTGTCATTTTATCACCTCAAATTGTATTCTTTTGGTTGTCTCCTTATACTTAGTCCTACAGGACTCAGCTAAACAATTCCTCTATCAGTCTTTATCCCCAANACAAATTAATATGAAACCAGACGGTAAGTCCCCTATATCTTTGTCGTGTTAAGTTCAAGACGGATTTTCATCGATTTTGGTCAAAAATACAAATTTTGGCCTGAAGAGACTTTACCCTGAAAGCCAGCAAGGTCGTCCCTAATTGAAACCATATGTTCCATGATCACTTGTGTCCATGATTGGTAAGTTAACCATGTAAAACCTTAAAGACTAGGAAATAATTTATTTCCCCTAAGATTATCACTTTCTCAATCCAATGCATAGCACAGAAATGACAGTGAGATAAGGATTGAGGGAGTTATATATATATATATATATATATATATATATATATATATATATATATAACTCCCTCAAAACTTGTTGAAATTTCGAGTGGCGTGGGAGATGGATATATTTAGTATCAATAGAAATTAAACAATAGCGTACAGTAAAAGCCGCCTATGAGATTTTTTTAACAGTGCAAAATAGCGAAAAGTTTACCGCATCTGTCATTTTATCACCTCAAATTGTATTCTTTTGGTTGTCTCCTTATACTTAGTCCTACAGGACTCAGCTAAACAATTCCTCTATCAGTCTTTATTCCCAACTTTCTTTATCACTAATAATTCTGTCAATAAAAAGGTGCCAGGTATGCAATATTTGATTAGCCTACACGTACCAATCATGCCCCTTATTGGTGTTTGCGTATTCTCAGTAACTTCTGAGACCAAATCATACCAAACAGCTGGTTGTCAATTCCTTTGTTTTTCGTAAACAAATTGCTCTTCATTTCCAAGTGCATCCTATATACTATCTCATTCTGCTTGATGATTTGTTTAAGAGAATATCAGCTTTTTACAGGGAAGTATTGCAACTGAACTTAGAATTAGTTTGTAAGAAATATCTTTTGTAATTGGAGCTCTAGCCAAGGAAACCGAATTAACCGTCAACTTTAGATGATCTGGTGTGTCCTCAATTCAAATGACTACTTTCTACGCTCAAGTGTTTTTGTTGTGGCACTGTCTCTCATCGTTGGTGACTGTGTTTCCCATGTAGAGCGTTCTGTCGTGAATATACATTATATATATATATATATATATATATACATATATATATAAAAGAGATATAATAAGTTGGAAAGAATAAAAAACTACACTGTCCATTTCGACAAGTCTGTTTCGTGATTTTACTCACTTGTCAGGAAATGTACAGTTCTTCAATGTTCTCATTTTTCGTGTTTTACCTTATGTTTATTGCTCTGCTATATGCATTGAGCACTTTTTGATACGAATACACAAAATTATACAAATACATCTCAAACTCGAGTACTTTCAACACAACTGCTAGTAACTTACCTGATACCTCAGATACTACTAATGCTGTCCACTTATCATCACATTAGTATCTTTAGTGATAATAACTGTTTCAACTTGTGCTAAAAAACCCCAAAAAACTATTTGATTTCAGCCCTAAATATTTAAAACAATAAGTATATACGGTACATTGGAGACCGAAATATTTTAATTGCTGAAGAAAACTTTATTACTGATACAGTGGTTCAGGGTTGTAGAAGTTCTGACCAATTTGTTATAATTCCCTAAAGGAGCTTTGAATCCAAATAATTTTGGACAAGGTTTTAATCTTTTTGGGAAACCAGGCATTATCTTTCTTTTCTTTTTATAAGACTTACTGCTTTCGTGTAACTAGTAGATCTTTTCGTTTGGCAGAAAATTCGTTAAAACTGCAAATTCATCAGCCATATCCAATGTATTTTAAGGAATTTTATAACTTAATATAATACCTTTTACTCACATATCGACTGAAAGACAATAACATTAAAGAAAATGAGGCTTTGGTTGATATGGTACATAAACATATTTTGTTTTGCTATTTTGACTCCATTTAAAGTTCCTTACTGGAACCATCACAACAAATCAGAAATATGCCGAATTAAACATGCTGTAGATTTTCGAGAATTGCTTTCAACTGGTTCAAAAAGGTGTTTTATACTTCTCGTCTGTGGATCTGCTATTCAAAGCAAAAGATTCAGCTGTTTTAAAAGTAATATATGTTTGTTTTGTTCAATGACAAAAAGCTTCAGGGTAAAATAGGAGCCGCAAGACTTTTTCCAGGTCTCAACATGCGCAAAAGAACTTTTGCTCAATCTGAAGCTGGCTGTAAAAATACTTTTAATGTGTGGTCTCTGGTGCTTATTTGTTTCTGTATCATTGAAGTAGGTATACATACAAATTTAATTTCGCAATTCTTTATTACTTTAACTTATTATCTGGTCAAAAATATGGGACCCCCCCCCCCCAAAAAAAAAGACTGCTTAACAAAAAACACAGGTTGCCGTAACGCCTTCAATNTTCATTTCCAAGTGCATCCTATATACTATCTCATTCTGCTTGATGATTTGTTTAAGAGAATATCAGCTTTTTACAGGGAAGTATTGCAACTGAACTTAGAATTAGTTTGTAAGAAATATCTTTTGTAATTGGAGCTCTAGCCAAGGAAACCGAATTAACCGTCAACTTTAGATGATCTGGTGTGTCCTCAATTCAAATGACTACTTTCTACGCTCAAGTGTTTTTGTTGTGGCACTGTCTCTCATCGTTGGTGACTGTGTTTCCCATGTAGAGCGTTCTGTCGTGAATATATATATATATATATATATATACATATATATATAAAAGAGATATAATAAGTTGGAAAGAATAAAAAACTACACTGTCCATTTCGACAAGTCTGTTTCGTGATTTTACTCACTTGTCAGGAAATGTACAGTTCTTCAATGTTCTCATTTTTCGTGTTTTACCTTATGTTTATTGCTCTGCTATATGCATTGAGCACTTTTTGATACGAATACACAAAATTATACAAATACATCTCAAACTCGAGTACTTTCAACACAACTGCTAGTAACTTACCTGATACCTCAGATACTACTAATGCTGTCCACTTATCATCACATTAGTATCTTTAGTGATAATAACTGTTTCAACTTGTGCTAAAAAACCCCAAAAAACTATTTGATTTCAGCCCTAAATATTTAAAACAATAAGTATATACGGTACATTGGAGACCGAAATATTTTAATTGCTGAAGAAAACTTTATTACTGATACAGTGGTTCAGGGTTGTAGAAGTTCTGACCAATTTGTTATAATTCCCTAAAGGAGCTTTGAATCCAAATAATTTTGGACAAGGTTTTAATCTTTTTGGGAAACCAGGCATTATCTTTCTTTTCTTTTTATAAGACTTACTGCTTTCGTGTAACTAGTAGATCTTTTCGTTTGGCAGAAAATTCGTTAAAACTGCAAATTCATCAGCCATATCCAATGTATTTTAAGGAATTTTATAACTTAATATAATACCTTTTACTCACATATCGACTGAAAGACAATAACATTAAAGAAAATGAGGCTTTGGTTGATATGGTACATAAACATATTTTGTTTTGCTATTTTGACTCCATTTAAAGTTCCTTACTGGAACCATCACAACAAATCAGAAATATGCCGAATTAAACATGCTGTAGATTTTCGAGAATTGCTTTCAACTGGTTCAAAAAGGTGTTTTATACTTCTCGTCTGTGGATCTGCTATTCAAAGCAAAAGATTCAGCTGTTTTAAAAGTAATATATGTTTGTTTTGTTCAATGACAAAAAGCTTCAGGGTAAAATAGGAGCCGCAAGACTTTTTCCAGGTCTCAACATGCGCAAAAGAACTTTTGCTCAATCTGAAGCTGGCTGTAAAAATACTTTTAATGTGTGGTCTCTGGTGCTTATTTGTTTCTGTATCATTGAAGTAGGTATACATACAAATTTAATTTCGCAATTCTTTATTACTTTAACTTATTATCTGGTCAAAAATATGGGACCCCCCCCCCCAAAAAAAGACTGCTTAACAAAAAACACAGGTTGCCGTAACGCCTTCAATGCAATTTCAATACAATAGCAATACAGAAAAAACATTCGTTATGTTCAGATTCAGAAAGACCCTTATTTTTGAATGTCAACTCCCCCACCCATAGAGTGCCCTCGGAATTTTTGTCTCTTTTCAAGAACTGGCAGGCTGAACACGAGGTAAATCTAGCATGAGAGAAAATGGCTGGCCGGGCAAGAGGATTTAACCGCATGTTCAACAATTTAGGTGGTTTTAGGAGGGTAAGTAAACATCTACACTGAAAGACCAGTGGTTGTGTAGTAGAGAATTATTGTGTGTATATTTTTTGCTCCTTACAACAGGTGGGAACTATTTTGTATAACTTCTCATGAAAATGAACCCAGACTAAGCATAGATAAGCTGAACAATCCGGTGATAGAACCCAAGTATCATGAAGACCACTTGACCATTGATGTTACCCTAACTTTGATGTTTTCTCGAATCTTAAACAAGTCCTTTAATTTAATCATGACCTGAACCCAGACAGCCAATCTTCATACAGAGGTAAGCCCCCCTTTTGTGATCTTTACGACTTCCATAATCCTGTATGACCTTTTCATTAGAGGCACGGTCAACACAATTCCATTCCATCACAATGTGGTTTTACTTTGCGCTGAACCTTTGATCAAACCCCAGATCTTTATATCAGTTTCATGAGAACTTCCTTTACTGTACTCACTACAGCTCAGCTGTCACTAAGGTTTTGTTCTCAATCGCAGGGAACATATTTTACGAACCTCGAAACCTTTCTGCTTCAGCCAAGTTTTGGGACATATGGTTTTGTCTTTTCCTTCTTAGACGTTGATCTAAAGTCAAATACAACCAGAACGAACACTTCCTCACTAGGAATGACCTCAGGCCCTTCTGAAACCCTTCATGATGTAGTCCATCTCTGTGTCGAACCCCTCAATGACTACGAGAAAACCTCAGAAAGCGTGCATGGAATAGATGTCTTAAAAGTTTTGAGTTGTTCGAATGTATCACATTACCTAGAGCAAAGAACCTGGTGGTGAGTGTGGGTGTTTTGATGGACAATTGTGACAACTAGGAAAGCCTGAGTGACTGTGGTTTGTCATTTCTGAAGTTTCTGAATTGCCTTTTCTGTGGCTGAATGTTTTTAATCCTGCCAATGTCAAGTGAAATGTGTTGCTTGATGAGAAACGTATACTGGATAAGCATCACAGAGTTCAAATGATGGCAGAAGGAGCATCAAGCAGGCACAGTTAAACAGACTTTAATTAAACCATCATAGAGAGATGTGCGGTCTTTGCCATTAATTAGACATGCAGCTGCATAAGATGTAGCAGTTTCACTGAATACAAAGATAAATTGCTTGTTTTGGGAAAATTCATCAGAGTCAGATGAGTTGCCAACACTGGGTGCGGGGTGGGCAGTAAGTGCTGGTGGCTTTGACAGTGAAAGAGATGAGCAAATGTAGCAGCAGTCATTGAGCTGTGCCAATGCAAAATCTAGGTCAAGAGGATAATATTTTTGACAGAAGACTTTCTTTTGTTAAAACTGGATAGAGTGGCCAAGAGGAATATGCAAGGCTGTAAGTAAGCCTGCTAAAATACTTCCAGGCACTAATATTCTTTCAGTGACAGGGGAGAATGGTTCATGGTGTGGTACAGTTAGCACCAGGAGCTTAAGTAATGCTTAGTGTCTTTCATGTTTGACAGCTTGTTGGATAAGCATGTGCTTTGGCAAAAGTAGGAGTGGACATAGTGAAGGTCTGGACATTCATTCTGGGTGGGCAGCTGTGTTGATCTGGTTATAAAAGGTATCTTTGAAGTACCTCTTATGATGCTGTTTGTGGAGACCAGATCTGTTGAGGCAATTGGCAACATGGCTAGCAAGGTTAGAGGGGATATTGGATGTTCCAGCCAAGTCTTGAATGTGGACTGCAAACTGACAAGGAGTAGACAAGAGTGTTAAGTGTTGACTACTGTGTGAGAATTGACCTTTCAGGAGCTTTACAAATACCTGGATGCAAGGTTGGCTGTGTAACAGTACATACATGTTTTGGGAAGATTGGATGTTGTACGGGCCAGATTGTAAGGAAGTAATGGTGTTCATCATCATCATCATATTCGGTTTAACGTCCGGTTTACATGCTAGCATGTGTTGGACGATTTCTTGAAATTGACTTCCAAGTTATCCTATCCTTCACTAGGTCTCTGCTGACACCTTTTTGTTTCAGATCCATCCTTATCACTTCCTCCCATGTTTTCTTTGGTCTTCCTCTGCCAGTGGTTCCTGCCACCTTGATTGTTCTGCACCTACTTGTCCAAGCATTCTTGTCCATTCTCTCCACATGACCAAACCAACGAAGCCTCCTATTCTGCATACAGCTGCCAATACTGTCCAGATTCAATCTCCTTCTGAGTTCATTAGAACTGAGCCTGTCCTTTAGACTTACGTTGCACATCCATCTTATCATTCTCATGTCATTCCGCTCCATGCGGCTGACATCTTCAGCTTTCACTGGCCAAGTTTCACTGCCATACATCATTGTGCTACGTACACATGCCTGGTAGACTCTACCTTTGGTAGGTAATGGCAGAGCTCTGCTGGTTAACAATGGCATCAGCTCCCTGAACTTACTCCATCCACTGTTAACCCTTGCTGTAACACTTGCACCAGCTCCCCCCTCAGCTCCAAGGGTGTCACCAAGGTAGCAAAACTTCTGGACAACTTCAATATCCTCATCCTCCAAATGCACTTTATGTAGGTCTAAGTCACAGGTTGCCTCTCCTTCTTTGCACCTCTTGCAGCTAAAACGGTTAGTTTCTGTCAGTTTGCCCTTTATTCCACTGCACCGTTTATGTACCCAGTGCTTGCAAGTACCACAATAGATTGAGTTGCTCCCAACTCCCTTCCCACAGACTGAACAGGGAAACTTTCCTTTCTCCAATGGCTTTCCTAAATTGCAACCACTGACCATCACTTTTGTCTTGCCCATGTTCACTCTCAAACCTTTACCTTCCAAACCCTTCTTCCAAGTCTCTAACTTAGCAAGTAGACCATCCAATGTCTCACAGGAGAGAACCAGGTCATCTGCATATAGCAATTCCTCTGGGCAACCCTTTCGAAACTCTCTTGACAGTGCTTCCAAAACACAAATAAAAAGCAGTGGACTTATTACAGATCCCTGATGAACTCCAACACCCACACCAAAACTCTCAGTATAGGAACTGTTGACCCTTACCCGACTTTTAGCATTTCTGTACATTGCCTGAACAACCTTAATCAGCCATTCACTTACTCCTAGTTTCCGTAAAGCCCACCAAACAACTTCTCTTGGCACTCTGTCAAAGGCTTTTTCCAAATCCACAAAGGCAAAGTACAGCTTCTTGTTTTTCCCAAGGTACTTCTCTTGCATTTGTCTAAGGATAAAAATGGCATCAATAGTTCCTCGTCCAGGCATAAAACCAAATTGCATGTCATCAATGTTTATTTCAATTCTAATTTGTTTTTCCATAACTCTTTCAACAACTTTCAGGACTTGGTCCATTAACTTTAATCCTCTGTAATTATCTCTTTCTAGAGCTTCTCCTTTTCCTTTGTAACAATTGATAATTGTACTTATTTCCCAGTCCTCAGGAATGACACCATCTCTTATGATCTGATTTGTTAGATCAGTGATCATCTCTATACTTCTTTCACCTGCAGCTTTGACCATCTCTGCCACAATTCCTGAAGGACCAGCTGCTTTGCCTTTCTTTATTTTCTTTACAGCTTCCCTCACCATTTCTTTCTCAATGAAAATGGCTGGTCCAGATACTGTTTCTACCTCTCCAAGATTTTCTCTGTCCCAAGAAAACTCTGTGTTCAACAATCTCTCATAATAGCACTTCCAGGCATTCTTCTTTTCAAGTTCACTTGTTGCAAGTTCTCCATCATCATTCCTGATGAGTGCTGAAATCTCACATAGTACCCAGATGCTTTGTCACTGGCTTTATTTTGCAATAAAATAACCAGAAATGTGGAGTTTCTTGGTTCTGAAGGCATATCATGTAGTTCAGATACCAGGTGCCATAATGACACTGACAGTGACCAGCCATAACTGGTTGTCAGCCTCAGGATAGTGATGGATTTGTGGTTGTGCAAGTGGCATTGTGCCAATGAGAATGTGTCTTATTTTGACGCTGACCATGTTATCCTGTCTTGTGATGGTTTGCCAGCTATGAGTGACCCTAATGACAAGAGAAAGTCAGTGCAGTTGGGGGTAACTCTTAGAAGGAATTTGTGCTAAGAAGTGATTGAAGGGCTTTGTTGGTGGTAGGGAAACTACATGTTAGTAGGGCTCCAATTATGTGTGGAGAGGGTGTGAGTTGGTCCTGGAATAATGGATATTCAACCAAAAATGGTGCTATTTTAGGAGGGAGTCACTGTCTTCTTGGGTGATAGAGTGAGGTCTACATATTGTAAGGCAGTTGGGATCCATTTATGTAGAAGCTCCACCAGAGTGCTGTCTCTGCAATAAAGATTGTTGGCTATCTTTGCTCTTATACTTTCCTGTGTCAAGTTAACAAGTATGCATGATAGAAAGCAGTTTTAGAACCAGGCATTCTAGACATAACTATAGCAAATCTTTTGTAGAAATGTATGCCTTTAAATGATATTGCAATGCCACAGTATTTCTTGGATACCAACACAAAGCGTGTTTGTTAGAAGGCTTAAGTGAAGTAGTTTTGGTCAAGTACTTCAATTGCTCAATGGTTCTCAGAGTTGCATTGATGTCAGGTCATTAGGCCAGGTCATTAGTGCAGGTCATTAGTGCAGGTTGAGGCTTTAAATATCCTGCAACTTCACAGAAGGAAATAACCAAGTAGTAGCTTCCTGAAGTCTTCTTGACAAGAAGAAAAGGGTTAAGATATTTTTGCAAAAATTGCCAGGTCCTCTAATTTGCTAAGAACAACAAGTGTTTCAAGCTCATCAAACTTCAAACTGTGGCTTGAGGTACTTCAACTTTAGTGTACTCACTAGGGTAGATTGCTGCTCTCAACAAGTGTGCACTAATGTTGTAGATGGCTTATGGTTTGCTGGTGCATTCTTTGTTTTGGCAAATGTAATTACTGCCATTATGGAAGGCAAAGTATAAGATGCTCCAGTCTAGCTGTACAGAGGCCAAAATTATTTAACAGTCTACCTAGAAGAATAAGAAATCTGACTGGTTGTACTACTGATGAATTTAAATCAAAGTTAGATGAGTTCCTGAATAAGGTTCCTGATGAACCTCAGATACCTAATTATGTTCAATATTGAAGAGCATCATCTAACAGCATCACTAAAATGATGCACATTGGACTCAGTTGGATGTGTGAGAAGACATCACAGAATCTACATAAAAAAAAGAAAGATGAATGAGTTTATATCTTGTCTCAGTCACCACATTCTTGGGAATGAGGGCAAAGAAACATTACAAAGAAAATCAAATCAAGTATAACTTTTATCTCTTTCTGCTGGGAAGTATGAATAACCAAACACTACAATTAGCTCATGTTGCTTGGGGATGAAACTGTCTCTGCCAAAATACAACCATAACAATGACTGGTTATGTTAACTGTGGTCTATATTTTTGGCAAATCGATTACTTTGAAAGTAGAAAAAGTTGAAATTGTTATTAACTTTTGAAACTGACAGGACAATGTAGGTACAAATCATGAACAGAAGTATTAAAATAATCAAGTTACATGTATATTAAAGAAAAATGCATAATGATATATCATAATGCATTTTTCTTCAAGAGGGACTTCTGCATGTAGATTAATACCTAGAACTAGTGAGAGTGAGATCAGATTTTTGTGGATTTCCCATCCTTAATGGATAAGTTAGTAAACCTCCAACACTAGTTCTAAACATATGTTTCAAACAATACCATGCCTTTTATCAGATTTAACTCTTAAGATCGTCTGAGCCCCAATTGCTGGGGAAAAATGACGTTAAAACTAAAAAAAAATATAAAAAAATAGGCTCATCTTCAGCATTCTTGACACCATACCAGAAGCCTCAATGGGCACCATCATGCCCTGGTGTTGTCTTTTCAACATTTTCATAAGTTCATAATCTAGGATAGTTATCACTTTGTCAAAACAATAAAGTGTTAGGTCAATAAGAAGTCATCATTCAGAACTTGCTGCATGGAGAGCTGGTTAAAAATACTGTGTATGTGTTTGCCAACAATGATCTTTTAGATAATTAGTCTGTCATTTACCAATTCTCTCCAGAAACTAACACACTTAAGCAGACAGTGTTATAGAATCCAAGCAATGAAATGGAAACTGATGGGACCTTCAGCTCTGTTGCTTTCTCAATAATTTGCATATCAATGAAGATAATATTCACCTTTCCACAACCTGGTGTAAACAATTACTGTGTTTCCCTTTACTTGGCTTTTTTTATCATAAGGATTCTAAAGCATGGTAGTTTTCCACACAAAAAAGTGACATTAGTCACATTTTTTGCCAATAGGCAAGATAAGCATTTTGAAGGAGACCATGGGTGTTTTTCTTGACTCCTATCAGATTAAAAAGTTTAAGAAGCCTCTTGACCATACTCTCACCATTAGATTTGAGAATTTCCTCCACTTTACGTCATTTTTCTGGAGTTTTAAGACTGTCTCATGGAATGCCTGGCAAATTTGCATCAGGCTGAAGCTATTCAGTTGGGAACTAATTTGCAGGTTCATCACAAGGGAAAGGCTGTGTAAAGGTGCTTTCCAAAGTACTCCAACCATAAAGAAAACTTTTTGTATGCCTATCTCATTCCATTGGGACCCTGCATGATTGATAATGGCTCATAGGACTTGCCTTTAAGGCATCCCAGAAAGATACTTTCTGTTGTGTTTGTTATACTTTGTTTCCTAAATTTTTGTTGAAGAGCTCTTCTAATTTGTCTTCTGACATGTGATCTTCCATCTTGTTTAATGCTTTGTACCTTTTACATATTGATGGTAATGCCAGATTATTTTTATGCTCCAATGTACAGTAGCCTTTCTTCTATTTTTATACTCTACTATCATATCTGCTGACATGTTTTAAACACACTTTTGTCAGTTTTATTATACAGATGTCAAAACACATATGCTTGGTTTTCTATTTGTTTTCAGAGTTTTCATAGTAAGGCAGATTGTGGTCAAGAGAATGGAGTGCTCAAAATATATGTCAGGAGAATTGTAAACAATGGTTTGTCATGATTTTTAGTAAACAATAATCAATTTGGACAAAGATAAAGTCTTTTTGATTTTGTGTACTACCTTCTGCAAATATCTTCATGACAGGCCTTGTGTGTTTGTGCCCATACACCATATTTGGAATCAATAGCTTAATATAAAAAAACTGGAGAAGTCTTTCACCCATTGAATTGCAATACACAATAGGAAATTTCCCTGCTGTGTTTTTCTGGTAGTATGCCTGACCTTTCCTATTTTGACATTCCAGTCACCCTTAAAAATAGATTTTATAGTTAGACGTTCATTGAGCTAATGTAGCTGAAAGAACCATAGCCACATCTCATCTATGAACACTGTCAATTTTCAGTGAGTTGAGGATAATGTAACTACCCTTCAACTAATTTAGAAATATTTATGACCCTTTGTGTCTGAGAAACACAAAATAGTTTAACGTTAAGTCTTACATTTTCTTATTAGAGGGTCTCTAATTTACATTAGGGATTTAAAGCTCTTATGTTCCAAGTAGCAAAATAGCTTGCAAAACAACCTTTGGAATGATGACTATTGCACCCATCCACCTGGATTAGGAGTTGCTTTAGTTGTTGTATAGTCATTAAAATGTTTTCAAGATACATGAACATAAAAATATATGTTTGTGTTTGTATGTGTAAATTGTGGTCAATGTACGTTTTAGTTTGAAATTTTGAAAGGTTATTTTATATCTCTTGTTTAAAGATTCTTACATTTCTCAGTTTAAAATAGATATATGTTAAAGAAACACCCACTTATGTTAATCAGTTAAGATCCCAAGTAATTATTTTATGGAGTTACAACATTTGAGTTCTTTTCTTCTATTTGCAGTGCAATGTACAAACATCAAGCAACAAATGTAAGTACTATGTATTTTTGTTTAAGGTTATGATGTAATGGGGTGGAGTAATTTAAGAACTCTCATGAGGTATTGTCAATATCTCGAGCAGTAGGCTTGGCAGTTTTTGAACTGTGAGTTCTTGAAGAGACACTACAGCTTTTTTCCCAATGTGATATGCTTTCAGTTATTTTGCACTATACAACACATCAGCTGAAATGTACATGATAAGTGTTCATGAAAGCTTTATAATTTAAGATATTTACAGTTTAGTTTATTTTTGATCAAGAGGCCACATGTTCATAACAGTAGTTATATATTTTGTTGTATATAAAAGTACTGAAATGTAAATAGCCTCTGTAGAAAGGCATCCATATGTCACAGGAGGCAATGGTGAGCAACCTGTGGTAGGCCCATTTCAGATTTGGGAGCAGCATCTCAAGTGACTCAGCAGGCTGAATCTGGCATGACAGTCTCTTCCACAGGCAGTGCAGATGTAGTTGGACTGCTGGTCGGGGGCCTGGTTCTGTCACTGTCTCTCCTTCCTCCTTTGCCATTTCCCTCCCAGCTGCAAGTTTGGCATCTCCTTGCCCCACCTCACTTCCTCATGCACAGTGTGATGCCAGCAAGCACATTTGTTGGCAGCCTGCTTCCAGCTGTTTGGGTCAATGTCTGTCAGCTTCATGTGCCTTTTACAGAAACCCTTGAAGCACAAAGCTGGTCACCCAGCTGGTCAACTACCAGAAGCCAGCTCGCTGTACAGGAGGGTCTTTGGATTGTGGCCATCCTCCATGCAGCAAATGTGACCAAGCCATTGTAGACGGTACTGGCAGAGCATGAGGTGCATACTGAGGGAGTCTGCCTTCTCCAACACTTCTGATTTTGTGACTCTATCCTGCCATTTTATGTTCAGGATTCTACGAAGGCAGTGGAGATGGAAGCTCTCCATGCAGCCCTCTTGTCTGGCAGTTGGTCATAGGTGGTCCAGGACTCACTGCTGTAAAGCAAGGTATTGAGGACAAATGCCTGGTAGACCTTGACCTTTGTGTTCAGCATCAGCTTGTTGTTATTCCACATTCTCCTGCTCAACTTGGCCATGACGGCAGCAGCTTTAGCGATGCGTTTCGAGATTTCAGCATCGAGTGATAGGTTGGTGGTGACTGTTGAGCCCAGCTAGGTGAAGCTGTGGCCCATGACGTAGGTCTTCTTGATGCTGATGGTCAGGCCCGACTGTTTGCAAGCATGGGAGAACCTTTCCATCAGCCATTGAAGGTCCTCTTGTGTGTGCATGGCCAGGACTGCATCATCCACAAAGAGCATCTCCCTGACGAGAACAGTGCAAACTTTGATCTTGGACTTCAGTCAGGACTGTTGAAGAGCTATCCGTCACTTCTGGTATGAAGATGCACTCCATGACAGTCTTTGAAGGCAAAGTTCATGAGCATGGAAAAGAAAATGCTAAACAGTGTTGGTGTCAGAACGTAGCCCTGCTTCACTCTGCATTTGGTTGAGAAGGGCTCTGATGTTGCGCCTTCAAAGTTGACAGTGCCTGCCATGTCGTCGTGGAAGGAGGCAATGATGCTGAGGAGTTGTGGGGGGGATCCGATTTTCTTCAGCAGCTGGAACAGGCCTTTTCTGCCGACAAAGTCGAACGCCTTGGTGGGGTCAATGAATGTCATGAAAAGAGGCAAGTCAGTGAAGAAGTCCGCACCCAAGAAATCCACAACTGGGGAGATCATCGCTGATCAGGACAAACATCTAGCAAGATGGGTCGAACACTACTTCGAGCTCTACTCCTGGGAGAACTCAGTGACCCAGGAAGCCCTTGATGCCATCGGAGACCTGACTGTCCTTGAAGAGCTAGACTCGGAGCCCACTGTGGAAGAGATTAGCAAGGCCGTTGACGCCCTCGCATGCGTCAAATCCCCGGGTGAAGACGGAATCCCACCAGAGGTCATCAAGTGCATAAAGCCTGCTCTGCTAGAACTACTCCACGAGCTTCTATGTCTTTGCTGGAGAGAAGGCAACGTCCCCCAAGATATGCGTGACGCAAAGATTATCACTCTATACAAGAACAAGGGTGACCGCAGTGACTGTAACAACTACCGCGGTATCTCGCTACTGAGCATCGTGGGCAAAGTGTTTGCACGGGTGGTCTTGCTGCGCCTGCAGATCCTCGCCAACCAAGTGTACCCTGAGTCTCAGTGCGGGTTCAGGGATATAACAGATGTTGTCAGAGAATTGACACATAAATGGTTGCAAAGCACGGAATTGAAAGCGGATACAGAAGGTTTGGTGATAGCTGCACAAGATCAAAGTTTAGCACAAAATCAGCAAAAATGGAACTGACCCAAAATATAGATTATGTTATGAATTTGACGAAAGTGTGGACCACATATCAGGCTTTCCTTTCGTAGCAAAAAAGGAGTATTTAGAAAGACATGATAAGGCACTCACTTTTACTCACTGGAATATTTGTAAATATTACCAGATTCAAGTCACTAAAAAATGATATGAACACAAACCAAACGGGCCGGATATCCTAATCAAAGATATATCAAAGAGTTTATGTACATTAATTGATATGCCTGTACCATCGGAAAGAAATGTTGCGACAAAAGAGATCGAAAAGATTGCAAAATACAAAAATCTAGAAATAGAAATCAGCAAAATGTGGAACACTAAAATGGCTGTCATTCCGATTGTAAGAGGAGCTCTTGGGCTTAATAGAAAAGGGACAAATTGGTATGTTGACCTGGTAATATTGGAATCAAAGAACTGCAGAAAACGGTGCTCTTTGGCACTGCACATTTACTAAGAAGAACTATATCCATGACTTAGCCTCAGGATCTTAGCTTAATTCCGGCATATTCAAAGGAATAAAGTATACAAACGTTGTAAAGCATGTTTTAATAATAATAAACAAAGTTCATGTCCAGCATGACAGCCCGCACAGGGAGATAGTATTCACCTGCCAGACGAGAAAACTTAACCCCGGCTACCGACCAGTAGCTTTAGAGGTTAAGCACCTTCCTCAATATGTTGGTAGTTCCAATGATGATAGATGTTTGGAGTCCACCCAAGACATCAGGGATGCCCAACTCTTTCAAACTGCGCCCCAAGCGCTTTGTCACCACTCCTAAGCTTCCCACGACAATTGGGACAACGCTGGTACATACACTATGTAACTTTCGGATTTGTTGGGCCAAGGGAGAATACTTAGTGACCTTTTCTTCTTCTTTAGCTGTCACATTTCGATCGGAAGGCACAGCAAAATCTACAACCAGCCATCTCTTCTTAGTGCGGTCAACAACAACAACATCCGGACGATTACATTC
>RDPX01000002.1:3017316-3057688 GCA_003991215.1 Morbakka virulenta | reverse complement strand
CAGTGTCCCTCCGACTTCCAGGTTTCCCATCCGTCGTTTGTATCTTCCGAAAGCTCCTTGGAACAACACGAGAATTCGCAAACAACAACTCAGAAATACTTCCGGACTGTCTATATTCGGTTCACCTCTCAACAAAGAGAGGTTATCCAGGGGCACGAACTTGGACGCATAGACTTTACCCTCATAATAATAATAATAATAATAATATGGTTATGAGACTGAAGATCAAGTGCCCAATGTACAGTATACCAGTTATGAGAAAAAACATGAACTTGCTGGAAGGCTTACCTCATAGCAGAACAAGGATGCAGGAGCTATTAATTTTGCAGAAGGTATCAATTTTTCCACAAGTAAATCAATGATAGAGATGCATATGTATAACAGTTAAGACACTTTAGCCAATTCAGTTTTGGCGATTCAGTCATAAAGGTTTTAGCTGCATAGTCAGTTCATTCTGTTTATTTATGTGGTTTGTTTTTGTTTTAGGGAGAAAATCATTCCAGCAAGTGCTAACGAAGCCTTCAGCAAGGTGTCTAACTTCAAGTAGTAAAATGTAAGGAAAGTTTTTTGTTGTATTGGTAAACATTTTAGATCCCTTGTAAGTATTATTTACCATAAATATCTATGCAGTTTGGTTTGTTGTAATCTCCTCTTTTTAGAGAGAGGAGAGAGGGACATCTATCACATATGCATATTTATAAGACGACGTCACAGTAGGATCGTAGGGAATGATATGGTGACTCAAAAAGCTGCACTGGTAGAGGAATGGTGTTTTCAGCAAGAACAAAATCATCTATACATCACACTGATTTGCTTATTTAAATACAACTCCCCGCAGCATATGTTAAAATGAGTACTTGTAACATTTAAAACTGATTCTTCAATCTGCCAGAATATTGTACTGTTTTATTTATTTCAAATGGTTTTACCTCATTGCCCGAGAAACCCAGTTTAAAAGTGCTTTATGCTTTCACCAATTTTTCAAATTTTACGGCTGAGAATATTGTATATTTCAACAATTCTTGGTATGCACTTTTTACAAGGCCCACAGCCCATCCCGTAACAAGGCCAGAAGCCACGTTATACTAATGGATTGGAGAGTGTGCTGAAAAGGAAAGCGAAATTGTGTAAAAGAATTTTTGAGTCAAGAAGTGTCAAGAAAAAGGCCCTTTCTGTAAAATGTTTTACGACAATTTAGAGACATTATTGTAAAGTGATAAGGGTAGAATACATGTTTAGTATATAGCTGGTAGATTTTCAAAAATGGATCAAGAGAAGCAAGGTCTGCTAAATTATGTTTAAAATACTTATAGAAGGAAGACAAAGAAACTATGTTTCGATGATGAAAGGAAAATCAATTTGGGAAAATAGACCATGGCCAAAAGAGTAACAAAATCGTTGTGAGCCCACAGACTACAATGACCCGCTGGAGCACCTGCTCAGATGTAACAAAAGCACTCGGTGCATGTCGAATTGTAGACTTTAGAACTTCAATGTATTTCCTGGACTGAGGTACCTCCTGGAACTTAGAAGTGAGCCAGCCTTCATTGCAGCTGGCATGGCAAAAGACACAATGTAAGTCTTCAATAAGAAGCCTCCAATAAGGAATGAAAAGGGCTGGCTTTAAGTTAAATCAGAATTATTCATCCAGACAGATGAAAGGAAGAAATGCCTGAAGTGATTAATTGAAGAGTTTAGTTTTAAAAGAGCTAAATCTTACATGACACTTACCCGATTGAAAAACAGACTGAATGCCATTCTCTATAGTGTGGGCCAGCTCAAGAGTTTGAATTAGTATGTGGTATTTTGGGTCATATAAAATACACACATACACCCTTTTGGAAATTTTAATCTGTCAAAAGGGTAAGAAAGGTAAGCATTTTTGACACCAGTTTTTTAGTAACCCTCTTTCTTTGAGCCGACTTAAAGCTGCAACATTTAAGTAACAGCATTCCTAAAGCATCCAGAAACGTGAGAAAATTGGATGCTTTAGTGTTCTTATTGAAATTCACATTAGTGCACGTGGAGGTTAGATGGCGAAAATGTCATGTCCTGACGAATTGAAAATAGCAAATATCTAATTCACAAAACTGCAGCATATATATTGTATCACAGAATGGTGGGGTAAACAATAGATCCCTGATTTTCGGAATTTTCGAATTTTCCAAATAACGTTAATGTGCACGTCTAGTGTTTACTTTACTCTGCATAACCATGCTTTATCGTCAATTCTTGGTGATTTTCCCGCTTTTCAAACCCCCTCCTCCCTCTTAGAACGGACTTTTACTTTGCTTCCATTGAAAGATGGACAGACCACTGTATTTTTTAGTTACGAATAAATATATGACTGAAGTTTATGTATATTAAATGTACATATGTAAGCCATATTTAGTTTTCTTTTTTTTTTATTGTTGCTGTAGAATGAAGGCCTTGACCCAGGAAAGAGCGTGCATTTCCTTAACAATAAGGTCATTTCCGGCATCCGTAGCAGTGGGTATGTATAACTTTTTGTGGGTTTTAACCTTTCTCTGACATGTAGTTAAATTAACCATGTTTTGAATTTTGGTTTTGAGTAGTTTGTGATGTATTTAATGTATGATTTGAATAGGTTATGATACCTTTGTGCCAACCCTATTATTGTTAGCACAAGGTTTCGACATTATTGAAGTTTTAAGTGTCTTTGAATTAGCCACATAATAATGTCATTTGTAATGCAGCAGAGATCTTATTTTTAGTTGGTATTGTAATCATATGTGACTGTTGATCGTTTGTCTTAACTTTGACAAAAATGTGTGAAAAATAATTTAGAAACAGAAATAAAAAAATTACCATAAACTATGACTGAACATTCAAATGTAAGTAAAAAATGTAACACACACACACACACACACAAACACAGAAATTATTCGGCGTTTTTCCAATAAATTTTGTGGTCGCATCACACCAAGTACAGCAGTTAGACAGGCTTTTTGAGAATAAACATTTTTATTTAATGGGAACTTTGGCTAGCAAATGGCTCGAGTCCATTTGAGTGTAGTTTTCTCGCTAATTATTTGATCACGTTTGCGCCTTGAACATTTGCAGTAAGCACGATGAGTAGTTATTACAGACAAACACTTGGCATTATTTTTAGCTTTTCTGTTAAAAATTTCAATGGGATTTTTTTTGTTCGTTTAAACGTATCAAGTACCCTTTTAAAATAAAGTTAACAGTTTAAATAAGTAACAGTGCTTCATATCTTAGCTATTGTTATTCATAGTTTAATGCAGGTCATGTTTGCAAAGCTGGAAGTTTAAATGCATTTTATTCTCTAATAATAAGATCGTAGTCAATACGTATGTTTTTTCCGGCGTACCCGATAAGAGGGTTTTCTTTACGGCTTGCTGGAGGATGTGTGTTCTATTATCTTTATTTTGTATCGAATTTACCTAGGAAAATCACTTCAACTGCCGCCGTTGTTAATAGCAGCCGGTGGAACAGAGATTGACTGCATTGATGCTCTTGCTAACGCAGATGATGATGAGACCTTTTCGTCTGAAGATGAAGCATTGAGTGGGACTATTATGGCCTTACTAAATACGAACCTTTGCTTGGTCCCTTAGTTTATGTTGCAAGAGATAAGCCGTATAATAACGTTTAAGTGCTATAAACTGTAAACGCTTTGACCCATTTGACCTATCTATTGTTTTTAAATTGTCAATTTTTTATGACCAAAGTAGTGTAAGCATGTCCATAATGTTTTTCGCTCTTATTGTTTTGTGTTTTTTTCGTTATTGAGCCATGAACCTAGAATTTCGCTGGATTAAGAACTTTGTTACTGACAACTGTGATCTTTGACTGGACAAATGTGAACAAGGGTTCATATGGCACCTTTATGGTAGCCTTTCCGCAGCCAGTTGTAATTTCCAAGGATATGTATTAAGGCACACTATTTATCGTTGTAAGCAAAATTTGATTGGATTTTATGGAATAAAGATAAAATTAATACTCGTGAAACAGAATTTTGTTAACAGTTACTCACTGTCAGTTGTAGTATGTTAACAAGACAGTAAATTTCAACATCGTCATCATCATCACCCCTACCATCATCATGATACAATATCCTATTAGCAAACAAGGTATACCGAGACAGCTATGAACAACCTCTACCATCCCCTTCCTTGAGCTAATTTTTAGAGGATTTGTAAGTCTGCCTTATTTGATTCTCCCAGCATAGTGCGTTGTCTAGTCTGCTAAAAGTATATTTTCCACAAGTCTGTTAAAAGAAGCAAGGCCGGTGAGACTTTTTTTCATTGGTAAATATTTTAGCGAGGTTGGTTTTACATGTTCATTGAATTAAATTTTACAAAAGCATCCAAGGGCCGTTTGTTTATGCTCCTTTGAGAAGGAAAACATGTCGAACTCGATTATTTACTTTTCCAATTCATGCAGCATGTTAATTTTTCCACATCTTTTCCCCACCTGTATTCGTACAACTGTATTCGTGAATTAGAAGCTTTAAGCCCTTTCGCTGCAGTTTTAAGAGTTAGATTTTTAAACTGGCCAGTATTTCTTTTTGGCAGGATAGTTTCAGACCTTTTCTGTCACTAAGATTATTAAGAAATAAAATGGTTTTGCAAATTTCCCAATAAACCGTTATAGACGCACCCAGAAACCTTCCCGTCTCTTTTTATGCATAAAGTGTGCACTCGATAATTAGAACCGCCATGGGACTAAAAAAATGGTTTCACTTAATCGAATGTTCCACTTAACCAATTTTGGGGAACACGGGTTAATTACAAAAAAAGAGTGAAAAGGAACGAAAAAAATAGGTTTTACTAGCATTACTCGAATTATAAAGTACATCTAAAGATTTCAACCAAAATGGCCTTTAATTGAAGCTTGCTCCAAATGTATTAATAATTCGTTTTCTATTAAGGTTGAAATTTTCATCATTGTAGCGTTGCACCTCAAATTTCATTGAAGGTTTCAATGGCCCTTAAATTCTATTGAAGTAGGCTTTTCCAGACAGTTATCATTGACCATTGATCGTATCATCGCCTTCCTCTTCATCACTTTCGAATTCGACTGGCTCCTTCACTTCACTCAACATTGCAAGGATTGACTCGTCAGGTAAAATGGGTTCTATTGAAGCAAGAGTATTATCGAAATTTGCATATTCTTCAGGAATTTTATCAGCACCAATAGGTTTCAATTTCCCCCTGTTGCTCCTTAATTCAATAAACGGGCAATATCGATCATTTTGTGATTTGGTTTGGTCTTTAGGTGAAATACGAGATTTATCGGAACACTTTTTAACTGTTTATTCATTTACGTCCTCCCGGCATACAGAAAGCATTTTGATAGCATCGATTATATTCACGTGAGTGAAACTTAGTGGTGCTTGGTTTTTGGTAAGAGAAAAACTTGACCTAAAGGTTGGGTTATAGTTGCAGAATTTGGTGGCAGAAAACATAACTCAATTACTTTCAAATCACAATTTTCAGGATGAACAGAGCAGTTATCCACTACCAACAAGACTTTACGGTTTTGGACGTCAAATTTGTTATCGTGTTTATAAAACCCATCTTCAAGCAAATCACCGACCATCCACCTTTTTTTGCCCTGTGGTGGCAAGGAAGATGTTTCATATTTTTGATGCATGGTTCTTTTGGTTTGCCAATTATAAATATGGATAACTTTTGACCGAGAGCATTACTAACTTACAGTCCTTTTATCCTCTGTTTACAACACTTCCCACCAACGCATTTCTCTTTCTTGACGTGCATTTTCTTACTTGGTAATGCCTGATAAAATTATCCACATTCATAGGCGCTGTAAAGTCAGCAAGCGAGTAATTCGATAAAATTGTTGGCAATCTTGTCTCAAACCATGGTGGTGTCATTTCTTCAGAAACAGCGTTGGCTTCACCTTTAATTCAGATTCAGTTTCTAAGTAACATTACTTATCCTCCTTGAGCGGGATTTACACGAGAGCCGATTTTTTCGTGTTGGTCCGACAATTGGCTCTCCTCTTAATCTCACTTTTTTTTTGGACAGAATCATCGCAACTTCAAAGACACATGCTACAACAAAACTTTTAGCTTAAAAGTATTTAATAGCGTTAAATATTTAGGAGATAAAATGGATATGACGAACTTCAAATAACTACTTATTAAAACATTCGAGATCACGTCGTATCTTATGGGATATTACACCTGTAAAGAGAGAAATTTTGAAAGCGGTTGTCGAGCCAAAAATATATGAAAGACAAATTTGCTGTTGCGATCATGAAAGATGATTGTTCTGTCGGACATCAACCAAAAGAAAAAACTGGAAGATCTTCGAAAATTATCTGTGTCTTATTAGCCTGTGACACAAACAATATTTTCAAAAGTCCTCGTGTGTTGATAACGGCAGCATGCACCCTCCCTCTGAAATAACTCCAGCTTTCCAGCCTTGGGCTTCCAAACTTTAATTCGCCCCTGCACCTACTGATTTAAGTGCAATTATATTAATCGAGTTTAACTTAAATAAAAATTTCAAAAATTGCTTGTAGCACTGAGCAACTGTCGTTACTAGAAAAAGAGGGCTAAAACGTCGACAATACTTAATACTCTTTGTTAACTGCTATGTATAAGCTCTCTTACTAGGCGCCTTATCCATTCCATATGTTGGCGACCATGGTTCTCCACAGATTCCTATCTCTCACCGTATGTAGCAGATCTCCAGCTTTTACCTTTTCCTTCTCACTTGCTGGTATACACTGTTTAATATGGCGCTTGAGACTTCCCAAATATGTTAATCTTTGTCTTCCTCTGCTTCTTTTGCCTTCAATACGACCTGTAAGGGTTTTATAGTCCTTCCTTTCTCGTGATATGTCCCATAAGCCTCATCTGCCTTTCACGGATTGGTTTTATCAGACACCTTTCTGCTCCAGCTTTCCTCAAAACTTCCTCATTTTGTACGATGGGAACTGAAAATTGAACTGTATAAAATACTATATAGTTTATATAGACTACAAAAGAAAAAAAACATGGAAGAGCTTCTCAATTGATGGTCCACCTATGATATTCTCATCATTCTCCTGTAAAACCACATTTCAACAGCTTCTAGTCTCTTTTGCATTGATGGTGAAATTGTCCAGCACTCACAACCATATAACATATAACAGTACCCTCTTCTTTGTAGCCATTGACATTTTGCGGTGTTTCAAGATCTTCCGTCATCTTTCAAAAGTACCTTTTGCAATCCCTATCCTTCTCTTGATTTCCATATCACACTTTCTATTTTCTGTTATGTAGCTACCTAAGTAATTGAACTTATCAACTTGCTGTATGGGGTCTTTTCCAAAATACAACTTGCACCTTGGACTTTGGTTCTTACTTATCACCATGCATACTGTTTTTTTGCGTATGAACATCAGCTCAAATTAGGCGAACAACTAAAGCAATAAAGAATACCAAGACATTTTACAGGAGCCTCTGCGTTCTCTTAGCTTTTTTTCGATATTCCTATTTAAAAACCAGTTTTTAGGGGGCTCAACATCCAATGAGTACCTCGACTGAATTATTTATAGCATAACAGTTAGCACTGCTTTGAGTGTTTATTATTACGTACAGGAAATTAAGCTAACACATGGACAGGTCTCATGTTTAAACTGCTTAAGCTCAAGACACTTCCCTAAAAAACGTATTAACGTATTCAGGAAATAAAATGGGATTCTGTTGTTTTAATACTCTTACTATGCTATCAATACACTCGGATTTAAGTTTATCTACTAAATTCAAGTTTGGGGGTCAGAAAAACCTGAGGATTTTTTATATAAATTATAAAACTTACAATTAACAGTAATGTTAACCGGTCTTCGTTCATGTTCTGTTTTTAATTTTATATTTTTCAGGGCATTTTTATTTTCAATAAATTCTAACAGGTTTTTTGCATGCAATGAGCTCGTTCATGTTTTCTTTTTCTTTTGTAGTCTATATAAACTATATAGTAATTCATACAGTTCAATTTTCAGCCCCCATCGTACAAAATTTCCACAAGCCACTACTGCAATGAAATGTGAGCTCTTTATTTTGAAGCGAGATACAGGCAGAAAGCTTGAGCTACATCTGACCCAACGCCTGCAATTTGCCAACCATAGGACCATTGAATGATACGATGCAGTTACCTCTTACGATAGACGGTTTTGAGTACCTTAAATATTACCAATGTTTTCAACCAGGTCCAAACTTAACAACTTGAATGACAAGAAATGTCAGCTCTTCAAAGCTTTCGTGAGAATTATCCTCTTCTTTTGTGAACCTGGCTCTTGATCTTTCAACATCCAACACAGCCTGGGCGGAAATGATACGAAGAATTTTATGGGGGTGTTTACTGTATATTCTGGAAAGATGATGTAAAGGCAGAGACATTATATGGTTACCTTCCTGAAAACAAGTATAGCCTCCAGATTTACTCAGATGTGTCACGAGACCGAAATATAAAATCATGCTTCTTTTTCTGTCAAATGCACAATTGCAAAGTAGCCCCCCTCTTGTCCTCACATTCAAGAAATGTTGATCAGGCTGAGGGAAAATTGAGACATTGTACTAAATTGGGTTACCATTCAACATAATCCGCAGTCAGTTGATATCCAGGTTAAGAATTCCTTGTTTGCTTCTTTGGCATAAATGAATATTTTAGGAAAACCAAAAAACGTGCAAGCACGGGTTAGAACCATTTCCTTTGGCTACCATGAGCACATGCTCCACTACGCAAATTTTCGGCGCTACTTTTAACCAGGTCATTTCGCAAACAGATATTTTAATAACTCACATTTACATTCTCACAAATTCAATTTTACTCACATCTGAGTTTCTGGACGACTACAATTCCTTACAAAGTCTAGTCATTTGATTTTCAAGCAAATGTTAACTACCCAGAATGTTGATACTACGAAAATATTTTCTAAACCTTCAAATCTTAACCAGATAACAGAAAAATGCAGCGCAGTTGACGTGGGGGCAAATCTCCTTCAGCTCTGCCGCATTTAGCCACCTATTGGCCCAGAATTTACAAGTTTTTATGGTCAGCTACTTTTCAACGATCAATAATCCCGATAGCAATGCGCTTATTTTACTTATTATTTGGGTATTTCACAGCAGATAACAGTAAGATAATACTGCTCAATGAAAAATAGAATACGTACATGTACTTGTCTATCTAAAAATCGACACCATGGTCGTAGGAGTTTCACATCAACAAACAAATATTTTGTATAGGTTTCTGTATAAAGATACGTCTGCCACATTAAATATATTGTGAAAGTAGTCATGAAGCCAAGTTTATCCAAGTGTACCAAGGAAAAGGAAGGAAATTAAAGCTTTAAGCCATTAAATAAACTCTACTGTCCTAATTAAAGCAGAAATTTCATGAATTGTCATGATTAGTAGCAAGCACTTCCAGCAGCGGATAGGTAATAAAACAAAGGCAAATGAAAAAAGTTTTTAGCACTGACATCTATTGTCAAAAATCAGACGCTCGAAATACAGTGTTGTACCAAGACAGTTTGAGAGGCACATACAAAAAATTTCAACAATTAGCCTCATGATGCACGATTAATACAATAGTAACACGCGAATAATATGCTGTTAGTGTGTAAACTAAAAGAAGTAATGTAATAAGCTAGAACGTATCAATAACCTTATGTCTCATGATTAATGCAATAGTAACACGCGAATATATATATATATGCTGTTAGTGTGTGAACTAAAAGAAGTAATGTAATAAGCTAGAACGTATCAATAACCTTATGTCTCATGATTAATGCAATAGTAACACGCGAATATATATATGCTGTTAGTGTGTAAACTAAAAGAAGTAATGTAATAAGCTAGAACGTATCAATAACCTTATGTCTCATGATTAATCCAATAGTAACACGCGAATATATGTATGCTGTCAGTGTGTAAATTGAAAGAAGTAACGTAACAAGCTAGTACGTATCAATGTTCACACTGGATGGCTCAACAAAAATCTACGTCTACTGGACATATTCGAATAAAAAGCATTGGTATTAATACACGACACTTCCAACATAAGAAAATAATTAATCTCCATTCTAACCACACACATACACAAATAACTGTGGTGCAAAGCATTTTGATAATTCCTACACTTTTCAACGTAGCACTGAAACAGAGGGAGCAAAAAGCGGTTAAGTGGGGTACTCTAGCAAACTAAAATTGTAAAAATGAACTTAACACTATAATGTACATTACGTTTAGTTAAAAGTACTATTTGAAAGATCATAATAATATGTGTAATGTAAAGTTAATTGGAATAAATACCGAAACAATTAAAATAAATTATAATTAAAGAGTCAGAGCCAAGCACCACGGACGTTGCCGTTGCCCAAAACTTGGCTGCAGGTAAGTGAATAACTGAACTAAATATTACAAGTAAATGTATACGGCAGGTCTGGAAATCGATAAAGGCTCTTTTAATCCCGGAAAATGGTAAAAAGATTTCAAACCATGTTTCTTACAATAATAATTTACAATTAAAAATATTAATACTTCACATATTGTACCGTACAAGCAAGACAAAAGTGTTAATTAATTAATAAACTACTTAAGTGTTTTTAAGGTAAGTACTTAAAACTTTAGCCTGGTGTGTTTTCTGCACGTCATGTTTCTTATTCTGTCAAGTACGTTTCGTTAACAAGACAACTCGGGCTATATTACCGGGCTGTAAAATATACGTACTTTAACTATTTCAAATATCCGCTCCTTAGCAAACACACCTGTGATCCTTTGTTAGCACATATGCGGCCAGCAGAAAGGTTACTATGCTTTGGTCATTTAAAGTCTAAAATTGCAGTCTTTAAACTCCAACTGGATATACCGACCAGAAATCTACCGTGCGGCTGCGTAAGAAATCAAGACTGTGATTAAAATCATGAAAAAAATTGACAGTAAATATTAGCATTCATCACATTTGTTGCTCTTGCTTAGGTATTGTTGTTGAATCTCGGGATCTTTGACACAGAGCGAGGAAACATCGACTTACCACTGACCGAAAATAATAGATGGGTTACTGTTGCCCGCATATGCAGTTTTGAGATAAAAAGTTATAGACAAGGATCAAGTTTATTTATATTGTGAAACCGTGTCAGTAAATTCATTACTCGCGGTTTTCATCGGAGTCTGTGGCAGCAATTTAATATTTAAGAGGACCTGATCAAAACGAAGGATCCTGAGTATAGCTTTGAACTACCACTGTTGATCAGACCAGCTTGGGAGAGCAGGAGTTTTGGGGAGTGTGGAATATTTCCTTAATCTTAGTAACCGTTTGCCCTTAATCAGGTTGTTTTTGATAGTAAATGTTTACTTGCTGTTGTAAAAATGATTTGGTCGAGGCCAAGCGTGGATAGCTCCGGTGACAGTGCATGTAGCCTTGATAGCCAAAGGCACTAGTTCGAATTCAGTTCGGTGCACGCATATTTTTCACTTTCCTGAGATTTGTTACTGTGATCCGCCGGTAAATTCAAATCATCATCTATTGTAACTCTAAGTTCAATGTGAGTTTGACAATCCTGATGTACTTAGTTGCGTAAGTAAGATTACAGAAAGGCACGTTTACCATTCCAATAAAGCGTAACTAAATGTCATAAAATCATCCATCTATTAAAATACAAGGGGTTCCATGATATGTATTACTGAGTGTCTTTTCTCTAAAGATTTCAGAATTATAGATTTAAAATAACTGCTTTAAGTGATTCGGATACAATCGTCATCTTTTCGCATACGAAACAATAGCTAGTCAACAATAAGCGGAAGGTCAAACAGAGAGAATCTCAATGCGGCCTTTTCCCCTTCTACTGTAAAACATTCTAACTTAAAAAGAAAAACCAACTTTTGCCAGAAGCCGCTTCTTTATTTAATATCACCTTACTACTTAATGACGAGTATTTTGACAACAACAAGCCAGAGCTAACCTAATAAATGTAGCATTAAAAAACAACAGGACTGTTATTACTTACTGATGCTACTCAAAACAAATGTCAGAGATGAATGGCTTAATGTTGGCCCATTTTCTACGTTAACAGTATCAAATAGCGATTCTCTTTGCCAGAAACCACAAATGAAAGCCACATGCTGCAAATGAAACCAAATTAACTGTTGTTGAAACACCGTGACAAATAAAGAACTTGTTTCTAATCTTTGTGTAGTTTGGATCTTCTTGTAGCTCTTTGTTTTTCTCTGCTTCGGCGGTTATTCTTTCCCCCTCGCCTTTTCCGTGCTCTTTCTCATAACGATGAGACTCACGCATATATTTTACAGTCATCGGCTCAAAGAGAATAAAATTGAGCACAGTAGCCAAACAGATACAGAACAGCGAGATACCCTAAAATGAAAAATATATTATAGTATTAGTACAAATAAACAAAGGCTTGAGTTAACTGTCAAACAATTCATTATTCATTTATTTGCACTATCTTTTACAACTTAAGAGGCCAAATTTTAACGAGTTGCTTCTCCAATTGAAGAACACTTTATCAAATATTGGTTCTTGGATGAAATGGCAACATAACTACAAACATTGTTATTTAAAATGGTAGCAAAAGATTTCATTAATCCCTGAAAGTAGTCAAATTTGGTTTTTCAATTAGAGTATTAATCTCCTATTGAATTCAGTTCGGGCAGATTAGCAGAACTTGTTGAAAATACTTATTTATGTTACATATTAGCCAGAAAAAGTACAACAAAATTTCAGTCAACAGATTAATAAAAAGTTCATGTTGTACTTTTGTACTCTCTCGCTTTCAAAATACTGTCACGGTTNAACTCTAAGTTCAATGTGAGTTTGACAATCCTGATGTACTTAGTTGCGTAAGTAAGATTACAGAAAGGCACGTTTACCATTCCAATAAAGCGTAACTAAATGTCATAAAATCATCCATCTATTAAAATACAAGGGGTTCCATGATATGTATTACTGAGTGTCTTTTCTCTAAAGATTTCAGAATTATAGATTTAAAATAACTGCTTTAAGTGATTCGGATACAATCGTCATCTTTTCGCATACGAAACAATAGCTAGTCAACAATAAGCGGAAGGTCAAACAGAGAGAATCTCAATGCGGCCTTTTCCCCTTCTACTGTAAAACATTCTAACTTAAAAAGAAAAACCAACTTTTGCCAGAAGCCGCTTCTTTATTTAATATCACCTTACTACTTAATGACGAGTATTTTGACAACAACAAGCCAGAGCTAACCTAATAAATGTAGCATTAAAAAACAACAGGACTGTTATTACTTACTGATGCTACTCAAAACAAATGTCAGAGATGAATGGCTTAATGTTGGCCCATTTTCTACGTTAACAGTATCAAATAGCGATTCTCTTTGCCAGAAACCACAAATGAAAGCCACATGCTGCAAATGAAACCAAATTAACTGTTGTTGAAACACCGTGACAAATAAAGAACTTGTTTCTAATCTTTGTGTAGTTTGGATCTTCTTGTAGCTCTTTGTTTTTCTCTGCTTCGGCGGTTATTCTTTCCCCCTCGCCTTTTCCGTGCTCTTTCTCATAACGATGAGACTCACGCATATATTTTACAGTCATCGGCTCAAAGAGAATAAAATTGAGCACAGTAGCCAAACAGATACAGAACAGCGAGATACCCTAAAATGAAAAATATATTATAGTATTAGTACAAATAAACAAAGGCTTGAGTTAACTGTCAAACAATTCATTATTCATTTATTTGCACTATCTTTTACAACTTAAGAGGCCAAATTTTAACGAGTTGCTTCTCCAATTGAAGAACACTTTATCAAATATTGGTTCTTGGATGAAATGGCAACATAACTACAAACATTGTTATTTAAAATGGTAGCAAAAGATTTCATTAATCCCTGAAAGTAGTCAAATTTGGTTTTTCAATTAGAGTATTAATCTCCTATTGAATTCAGTTCGGGCAGATTAGCAGAACTTGTTGAAAATACTTATTTATGTTACATATTAGCCAGAAAAAGTACAACAAAATTTCAGTCAACAGATTAATAAAAAGTTCATGTTGTACTTTTGTACTCTCTCGCTTTCAAAATACTGTCACGGTTGGCACAATTTCAAATTGGATGTGCAATATCTAGTGTATGCAAGGTCAGTGATCAAGTACAAAAACTTTGAAAATTAAAAAAGTATCAAGTCATAAAAGTTACCCTCCTTTACTGCGATTAAAAATGTAGTGACAATTTAATGTGATTAGGTCTTTTTATAGCTTAACGTAACGCTATTTACAGCATTGATTTTTACTCATTATGTGAGTGGAAACTAGTTGACCTCTAGTGGTAGTGGCATTATAAAGGTAGGCACAGAAACTACATGTGAAGGCTCAGGGTGTAATTTGTGCCTGATGTTCAAAATTTTCCCTTGTGAAATAAAAATTCTGTAATTAACATAAAGACAGCTTTCCGGAAGTAAACGTGCCTGTCATTGAAAATTGAGGAAATGAATGTTAATTTTTTAACAGTAGAACAATGTGATATCACATTTATTTTTTGGTTTATATTTCCTACCGAGCACCCAAGACTTATAAAATGTGCCAAAATTTTAGTTAAGATTATTCAACCATTTTAATGTCTTAAATGGTAGCTGTTCTGTGATATAGCTATAAGATACATGTTTCTGTTGAAAATAAATGAACTTTTTATTAAACTAGAACTAAAAATGCCAAATTTTCATACTATGAACCATACTGAAATAATAGTAAATACACTTTGTTTGCAACATTTACTATTGAAATGATTTCATAAAGATACTTTCTGTGAGTATGTTACATAAAACACTTTAATCAAAAATGGTTGATAAAAAGCCTTGAAATTGACATCATCATCATCATCATCATTTTGTTTTACATCCATTTTTCCTCAGGAGGTGGGATGTCCTAAGATTCTCTTCCATCTATCTCTATCATGCATCATCTCCTTTTTAATTCCCAACTCTCCACATAGTTTTCCCACATCTTCATTACCCTTCCTCTTGCTCTTCTACCATCTACCTCCAAGTCTATTGCTCGTCTTAGGATGTGATTTTAACCTTTTCCTTTATCATATGCATACCAGCACACCCTATTTTCTCACTGTTCCAAGCAGACTTTCCACACCTTCACTCCACTCCATACCTAAGAATTTGGTCCTTCCATCCAATTTTCAGTGTATATTTTAGCATCCTTCCATTGTAACATTTTTACTTCTGCTCCAAATTTCTGTCTCTGACTTGGAAGGGTAGTACTGGTCACTGTCATCATCATCTTCCTCCATCCATTTCAAACATTGTGGTTCCCTTGTGTAATACAGGAATTAAGGATCCTTGCCTTTACACTGGGCAAAATGCCTCCATTTACCTGTTGGCTACAAATTTCTCTCCACTTATTCCATGCTGCTCTAATTTGTGCCATCACTGCCATTTCCAGTCCCTGTGTTCCCTGCATTAATGTACCTGAGATAGCAGAATTTTTTCACCTCTTCTAGCTCTCCAGCCTCCACCCAGAAACCCTGTCTTTTTACTCCACAATCTTCTGCAGTACAACCTGAGCACTGATCTCCATATCTTGAGTTAGTTAATCTTCTTAAATCTGAGCACCTCCAATGCTCCTTATTCTCTGCATCCACTACACCATAATAAGTTCACTCCAACTCTACCACAGCAAATTCCAAATGGGTACCTTCCAATACCTCTCCTTTGCACTGGCTGGTTCCTGGCCAACATCACCTTTGTCTTGCTCATATTGATTCTATTTCCTCTCATCCTTGTAGAGTAAATGCTCAAACTTGCAATCAGTCATTTCAAATGCATACTGTTAAATCAACCTGTGAAATGATGCACACTGTGCCCAAATATTTTCTTCTAAGAAATGAAGCATGAAATGAATTATTAACTTAAAGTGACTCAAAAATACATATGTGTGTTTTACCTGAAATTTTACTTCACCAGACCAAGTCTTTAAGGGATGCATCAATACAAATGTTGCTGCCATAAATCCTGATAGAATGGTTCCTATTAAGAAATACTTTCTAAATAAACAACTCTGCACTTCTCCAAACAAATGCCGTGGCAGTATTTTAATCATTGTGAGGCCTGTAAAAAATAATAAAAAATAGTACATTTTCTTGGTATTAAACTACACATGATATTGACAAAGAAAAAGTAGGGTACAGTAGCAAATAAAAATCATGTGCTTTTAATTACCAGGGGCTATGGATCTACTATTCACACAACCAGCATATTTCAAATCACAATGGTAAGCAACTGTGCAGCAAAATCTGTCTAAAGATCTGTTGACAATGTTTATGCTCTCTTACTTAGTGTTCCTATTTTATCTGCAATATCAGTGCTGGAGTTTACTGGAGGGAATATAATGGTTCATTACCCTTATCAGTTTGAGCACTTTAACACTCAAAACTTAATGAATCTGTACATGCACAATGCTGTAGCCTACTACAGCACTGTCTTAGTTGTAATTGTTTGGGGTATGTTTATAACAACATATTCACAACCTTCAAACCTATACCAATGAGCTGTTAAACAACAAAATGGGCATGTGAGCATATACACATTTAATATTTTCTGCATTAAAACCACATGCTAATCAGGAAAAGCAACCAAACAACAAAATGCCTCATACAAATTCTATGGACATAAGTGGCCATGTTTTCTCTTTAAAAAAACTGTTTACATAAAAAAGCAACCAAACAACAAAATGCCTCATACAAATTCTATGAACATAAGTGGCCATGTTTTCTCTTTAAAAAACCTGTTTACATAAAAAAGCAACCAAACAACAAAATGCCTCATACAAATTCTATGGACATAAGTGGCCATGTTTTCTATTTAAAAAACCTGTTTACATAGTCCATGATAGAAAGAGTTGTTGCCAACATTATGGCAACATCTGTCACATGGGAGTTGGCCATTATCCTTTGCTTATTTGTCATTAAATCTACCTTCTTCTTCTTCCTCGAGTCTTGCAGCTGTCATCATCTCAGATCTTTTTACTCCAAAAAATGGCACAGGCCACTGCTGCATCACTGGGATTGGCAAGGTCGTTGGTGGTGCACTTTGGAGCAAGGCCACAGGACATGAGGCGTGCCATGGTTTGCTCACTGAAGCAGTCACAGGTACTCATGTTCTCATGTTCCACGCTTTTAGAGAGGCCTTGCATTGGTCTTGCTCAACTCAAAGTCTGTTGAGGGTCTTCCATATTGGCCACAGTAGCTCATTTCCACTAACAAGTTGTTGAGTTGGCACTATGCCTCTGCTTGTCCACGAGTCTTCCATGGTGTGTCCCTTCCACCTGGTCATCCATTTCTCCTCAATGGCTTGGCTGTGTTATTCCTTGTTGACACTTTGCCTCGGAGCTTTGTGATGTGCTCCTTGTATGATAGGGTGCAGTCAAGAGTAAACCCCAGATACACTGGGTTGGGGTCATTTTGGACTCATTGGCCTTCCCATGTCACATCTAGTTGTCGGTGTGTATATATACTACTATATCAAATCTACCACCAAGTACTTCTACTTTTCCTAAGTTCATCTAGAGACCACTGGCTTATGAACTGCTTTCAGAAGTAAAAGTTTCTAGAAAGGGTATCAAGGAATCATTTCTTATGCCAATGTTATCAGCAGAGTTTAGAGGTATATGTAAGACCAGATTGTCTGCCTTTCCATTTCCAAGTCTTATTGGAAAGATCTTGATTTTTTCACCTGGTTTCCAAGTGACACTCCTACTGCCCTTTTCACATCTTGCTGATCTTTCCTTTGGTGATAGTAATCCTTTTGGTNGTCTTACTATTGAACAGGAATAAACACGTCGTTTGATATGCGACTTGTAATTACAAAGTCTTGGTTTCCAGTTCTCAGTTGAACCAACTCCTTGTTTTTTGCATTTTGTGCAGTAAGCTATGTAAATGATGTTAGGTGTAGTGCAAGTGATGGCTTTGTGAATTTTGAATACTTTCCCTGTTTTTTTCCCTTTTCCTGTGTCGAATATATATATATATATATATATATATATACTACTACTATATCAAATCTACCACCAAGTACTTCTACTTTTCCTAAGTTCATCTAGAGACCACTGGCTTATGAACTGCTTTCAGAAGTAAAAGTTTCTAGAAAGGGTATCAAGGAATCATTTCTTATGCCAATGTTATCAGCAGAGTTTAGAGGTATATGTAAGACCAGATTGTCTGCCTTTCCATTTCCAAGTCTTATTGGAAAGATCTTGATTTTTTCACCTGGTTTCCAAGTGACACTCCTACTGCCCTTTTCACATCTTGCTGATCTTTCCTTTGGTGATAGTAATCCTTTTGGTGATAGCAATCCTATTTTAGCAAACTTAAGTTGTAACAGGGTGTGCTTCAAGTGGTTTATGGGTATAGGAGGTCACTTTATCTTGAGTTCATTAGGAAGTGTGGGATCGGTAGTAGTACCACCCTAACAAAAAGCTGCTGTGACCTATAAAAAATGAAATATAGTAATCTTATAAACATTTCTATAATATTTGTTGTCACTATTTAAGTTTGCTGTACTTCAATTTTAGTGGTCAACTCTTGTACTCTAGATAATGCTTCCAATTTTTGTTTTCTTTGGACTGTTTCAATCATGACCTTCATTTTCAAGCCATCTAAATCATGAGAGGGCAGTCTTATTCTTAACTGGTAGTATACATGTTAGTTTTAGTAGAATAATATACTCTTTTCTTCACCATGAATAAGTTCTTTTACCCAGATCACTTCAATGCTTTTCCAGGTACTTTGTGCTTCAACTGGGTATGGCTGCTCTGGAAGAAGACTTTTGTCATTTTCCTTCATTGATAGCTGAACAAAAAAGTTCAAACAGTCTGAATGCCCCTATTAACTTTGTATCTCCTGAGGTCTTTGAGTCTATTGCTAAATGTACTGAGTATGACTGGGCAGGTGAAATGCTAGAATCTTTGTACATTATACCCAGAAATAGAACTTTTCCTCTACAATTTTTAGCTACTCAGTGATAGCAAGCAGGCGAATCCCTTGATGAATGTTTCAATTTACTCAAACTTCTGTGGAAAGACTGTAAATTCAAAGCCTAAAACTACCCAAAAAACATTATAAGGGATGCTCTTATTAGCATGTAATTGTTGTAACACACCCACAAATGTCTTGGATCTGGCCTCAACCTACAAACAGGTAAGGTTACCAGAGTCTGCATAAAGAAACTCAAAAGCTTATTCAATTCAAGGCACTCATTCATTAAATACAATACCATTTGTGCCATATCTTACTTCTGCTTTAAACATCCCAACTGTCAACTGGGGTTTGACAAGTGTGCTTATGTAGATCAGTAAGTAAATGTGAATGCACTCAAGCAAGATAAAGAACAAAAGATTGCAAGATTGCTGATAGAACTGGCAAGCTATAGCTTTGATAAAACTTGACCACTAATTAATTGAAATGACATTGTTAATTTAGTCAGCTTTACAACTCCCTTCATCATATTCGGGTCATTAAGATCGCTCATTTTATCAAAACTACTAATTTCCTAGTATCTAAAGAACACACCTGCAGTGTGGTCAACTCTTACCTCACAAATGCAGAATGCAAACCCAAGTTTTTACGAACCTACTAAGTCACATCTCATCAAGGAAACGCATCCCTTTGGTTGACTTAATATTGACCTTAAGAAACTGTTGACTTTTACCAAAAACAAAACTACTATTTCGAACCACCAAGATAATAGAAAAATGTAATGGAATGATGTTGAAATTGTTCCACCTGATCCTCTGCATTCAATTACATCAATCAGTCCTACTGTACATGAACGAATGCTTATGCTTAATTAAGTGACCCTTCATTATTTGGAGAATCAATCTCAACTTTGCGTTGCGAAATCTCCTGACAGATTTGCTCTGACGTTTAATCGTCATTCGGAGTACCATCAATTAGCCCACATAGTAGTACTGCTGCTGGATACTAATACATCAGATTCTCACATGCGACAAAAAATCTTACTTATGTGTGAAGCACCGATCACGTTGTTCCTTTAAATCCTGAAGTGAATGCAAAAGCACAGCTGGAAGTTGGAAATTTATTTCCTCCTCAGAATGAACTCCGCGGCATTCATGATTATCACTTCCATTTCATAAAATATCATTTGGAATGCCAATACAAGGGTAAGGTAGGTGTAAAAAAAAAATATCAAATGATATATAATACATAAAGATTGAAATAAGCTATCGTTGTGGTGTGCGTATCTAGGATTGCGCCTTAATGGAATTTATTTGGTTTCAAGAGTGACATCCTACTAAATAAATTAAAAGTCGCCTTTTCTGAAAAATTGCCCACTTCACTTACAAACATTGCCACGAAGACCTTGGACAAAAGTACCTCGACATAACTGTGGCAACCTTTAAGGCGAGATCTTAAAACTTATAATTAATACATTGAATTTTGCTTCATGCTTACCTGCAATAAATGTTACCCAAAACTGGCTGCCAACCCAAACAGAGAAACTTGTTAGATGAAGAAGGTTTAAGGTATCCTCCCTGGCTTTCATTGCTGAATCAGGCATGAAGTAAACTCCAATAAAAATCATGGCAAGAAAAGCCAAAGCTGTGGATTGCTGTGCTGGCTGAAGTATTCGAGACCATAACTCTGCCATATTTCTTCAATGTTGTTCCACACCTTTAATTTGTGTACTCTGATAATTTTCAAACATTTAAATCTTCACCATCCGATTTTTTAGCACAACCAAGAGTGAAGTGATGCGATTCCCACGATAATTTCTTTATTGAAATGAAACCTTTCATTGTTAATTTCTACTGTCCCATTCACCACACGTGTTGTTCTGCACGTTGAATCCATAGAAACAGATTGTTGTAAAACGTGCATATGGATATTACATGACCTCCTTTGTGGAAGAAAAATAATGCAGATATCACAAAAGGAACATTATTCTGCACAAGTTGATAACAGGAACAGAAACTGACGCTAATCTGCGTCAATTTCTGTTCCTGTTATCAACTTGTCCGATTTTGAGCTGGATNGTTGTTCTCTGGTCTACCAGAAATATAAGGTCCTTGTTTCCTCTCAAAGATAGAGTGAAGCATAGATCATGTGTTGTTTATGAAGGCGTTTGTTCTTGTGGAGAAAAGTATATTGGTGAAACTAATCGAATTGTGGAAATTCGCTGGAATGAACATGATTCGGGTGATGGAAAGTCCCATCCTTCTAAGCACTTGGTGGCTAATAAGGGACACAAGTTTGATTGGAGTGTAATTTCTAGAGCTCCTTCTCAGTTCCATAAAAGGAGAATATTTGAAGCGTTTTTTATAAGTGCTCAACAGCCAAAAATTAATGATCAGCTGGACATGCACTCTTTAGCTTTATTTCGCCATGGAATCACCTGAAAATCACACACTTGGGTGCTTCCATTGTGTTTTAAGTTACAGAACCCTGCATTTATATTTTAATTTGTTTTTTCTTTCTTTAGAGCCTGATGATGTATAATTATATACGAAAAGCTTCGCTCAAATGAATATTTGAACTTATGATACTGTCATTTACAAATTACAAAAGGAACAGTTTTTACTGTCATTCAAGTGAGGAGGTCAGCATTGGGGTCGCTTCCAAGAATAGTTTCACAGTGTGAAGCTGTCCTTGGAAGTGATCCCATTGCACGGTTGCGACTTTCGCGGAAGCTGACTTGGAATATCAAAAGTAAGAGTGGATGTTTCCAGATAAAATTTCCTTTGAAATAATTTTCAACTGGAGATTCGAAATTTTCTTTAGAAAGGGCTAATATAATAGAACGGAAGATTAGTATCACTAGAAATATGGCTTTTTGGGTGTTTTTTAAATTGGGAAAGTTATGTTAGGACTTCTCTCAAAAAGTAGCGTTTCATAAGATTTCAAACCCTAGAAAATGACGAATAAATGTTTACTATTGAAAGTTGTGTGTACTATTTTATCTTTGCTTTTTCATTGTTTCAGAACGGAGAAGAGCTGTTGGCGTAGTAAAGCATTGCAATTTGTCCTTTTGCTTGATGGAAGCAGATCTGATTTTGAAGTGGGTGAGAATGATGAAGACAATAAAAGATTCAAATCCAATTCCTGTTGAATTTGACCAACAAGATATTTCATCTGAGACGATTTGTTCTTTGGAAGAAAAACTGAAAAATGTGCTAGCAATGAGAAGGCAGAAAGAGCTATCACTAATCGACAAAATCACTGAAAAAGCGATCTCATTAAAACTGGGAAACCTCTCGAATCACAAAACATTGAATTCAGTGTCAAATTTTCTGACCCTCATAATGAGACACCCACCCCATACCAATATTTCAAAAAATTAGTTGATGATGCTTCCTTTGAGAGCAAAGCTATGCAAACCAACATATATATTCTTCAATCACATAACAATGAGTACAGCTAACTAAATTGAACATTTTGTTGTCATATTGCTCTTTACTCACAAATATAAATGCTACAGCTTCAGAATACACTAGGAAACCACCTCGAGAGTTTTCGTCACTGTCGACTAATTGCCCGAAATAGGTTTGCACACCTTCTTTACTACATTTATCTTATTGACAATAGCAATAGGAAAAGAAAGATGATCCTGAATTTGATTGTTATTCCAAAGTAAGGCCATTATTAGGGTCACTCAAAGCAAATATCAGATAACTGGAAACTGATGAAGATCATCTCGTAGAACAACAATCCATTCAACGGACAAAGTTCCTTGAAGCAGTACTACAAGAATAAACCCCATAACTGGGTAACTTTTCTGGTGACATAGAGCCCCGACATGCTACGTCCGCGTACTTGTTGTACCTTAAAGTAGAAATAGTGTTCTTTTATATAGTGATGTGTACTCTTGAAGCTCTTAAGAACAGCAATTTAATGTGTTGTCTATAGGATGAGATAAAACATAATTTTAGAAAAGCAGTTTTGATAGTCAATGACTCGTCATGAAGTTACATGAAAACAATTTCAAAGGTATCACTCTTACCACATTTTTGCCTAGGTTTGATCCACTTTTCCACCATAAATCACATTTAATGCTGTAACAGAAGGACTTCATCACCTTCAAGACTTCCTGCAGTGGCGGAGATTTTCGCATGAAATTGACCATGCTCCTTTTCCCTTTTCCAAAGATAGATGAAGTCGTGTGACAACCTGATCAGCATGCAAAGACAGCAAGTACGCACTGAGGTCTTCAATGTCACTTTGTGATTTCATCATACTCCAGGCACTACTTGAACGTCCCTGCAAGACGAAGATGTTACTTACCTATTTCTTCCAGTGTTACAGCAACATTATGCCTATGTCAGTGTCATCAGCAACAGCTGACAACTGAAGAAAATATTAAATTCGCTATTCATCTCAATAAATGTATCTCCAGATCCCTGGAATGCAGAAGGAGCAGTTCCAGATGGTTACTAAATCACAGGTTTGCACTCAATGGGGAGTGGTTGCATTTTGCAAGGTTGAGGATCTCAAATCAATTAAATATTTATTTGCATGACTTTTTATGCTTTCTCGTTCTCCAGCTTAAACTGGAGCCTTTTAATTTTTGTGACGTTCTGAATAATATTTATAGCTGTTAACAATTCCTGTAAAGAAGTCCAATAAAACTGAAGTCGTTGTCAGGAGATCAGCACAATACCATGTTGTTTATCGGTTTGATTACATTTCAAAGTTCTTAATGTAATCACCAAATTCTTACGAGCAAATACTTAAAAGTAGATGTGGTCAAGGGTTTATTATTTTCCAAGTCACATCATACTTTTAAACTGTTTTTGTTTTGTTCAGTTTGACCTGCCCAATATTATAACCAAAATACTTGAATTAATATTCAAGTTTATATTTAAGATGAAGATTTTGGGGCCAACTCATTTATTTGTTTGTTTGTTTAGTTAGTTATTCATTTATTTATTATCTATTAGACGAATATTTTACAGGATGATCAAATGCTGAAGCTTTTTTTTAAAACATTACTTGAAAAAGGTGTTATTATTTAAAGATTATTTACAAGGATTCCAAAGCATTTGTATCCCTTAGTTATTGAGATATTGGTACTGTTTACAGAAACATCCAAATCTTCAAGCTGTTTATCAACTTTCTGAAATAATTCCAAGAAGATGTGCTCGACCTTCCTCTTGTTTTAAGCTCGTAAAGTGCTAATTTTCTTCAAAACAAGTCAAAATTGAGGCGTCATTCAGTTTCCTGAAAACATCGTCGGCAGTTTTGGCACTGTAGTATGGGATCGTATCATCTGCACATTTGACAGTTTTTGAATGTTTGCTAAAGTCGGTAAAGTCATTAGATATTTTTCAGAATAGGTTAGGGCCTAGAATGGATCCTTATGGGGCACCTGAAAATTGGATAAAGTCAATGGAGTTCGCCTCTTCAAAGTGATCAGAAGCCTTACGATGAAATAATTAATCATTAAACCAGGCAAGCTCACTATCGTAAATACCACACATACGGTCAGTTAGCAAGTAGTTCGAAGTGGTTTATCGTGTCAAAAGCTTTTGACAAATCGACGAAACAAGCACCAACTATGTTTCCTTTGTCGCCATTTGATCTTATGTCATTTAGGAAAAGTGTAACTGCTTACTCAGCTGACATACACTTTGGAAACCAAATTAGAAATGATATAACAGCTTGTTTTCTTCTAAGAACTTTGAAAGTTGTTTTTGAACAATTTTTCCGATTTTTTTTAGACGCTTGACAAGATTGAGATAGGTCTGTAGTTGTCAAACAATGCTCGGTATACAGATTAAAAAACTGGTTTGATATACACAGTTTTCCGATCTAACGTATGATTTCAGATGTCATGGAGAGGTTTATGATATAAGATAAAGGCATTTTATTTTCTGCAACCTGCACACTACAGAATGTGAAAACGAGGAAAGGCGACTAAGTTAGCATAAAAGGTATTTCGTATTGTAACATTTATTACTATTTATCGTTGACGGTTCAATTAAAATGAAGTAGCAAGGGAATCTAGAAGAACGACAACTGGAAAAAGGAAAACTATAAAGATGCAGTCATTACTCGCGATGTTTAAATACTCATGAGTTTGGAAATAATTGAACAAACTTGGAACACTTCCTGTCAATCGCGACGGATTAGGTATACACAGCATAGAAATATGGGCGTTCGGTAAGCTCGTGAGCTTACTCGAGCCGAAGGCTCTGAATCATGAGTAAATTTTCTCTGGTGAGTGCAGCTCCGGAGAATTATACGACAATTGTGAATTAATTATTAATTACCATAAAACTATCATGAAAAGCTTAAGAACGAAAGTATAAATGCAATTGCTAATTTATTTTATTACTTTATTTTGCAAAAAAAGTTACTCTTTGCCCACTTTCTGATAATTTTATAGTATATGTTATCGCTTATATGAACCTCTGTTATCTGAATCCAATTGTTGGAACATTAAAGTGAATTGAAAAAGTTTTTCGCCTAAGGAAATTTTTGATTAATTAAACGTAAAAACATTTTTCATCGCTATTAATTACTGATTTTAAGAAATTTATTCTGCCTAACAAATTTTACAGCCTTTTTAGGGCTCTAAGCTGACACCTGCAATTTTTTGGTGTTGGAAGATTTTTTACATAATATAATAATGCGATGGGGGAGAGAAAACCATAATGACATTCTTACATTTAAGAATAGTTTTTCAGTTTTTGATAGGTAAAGGCCTGCTTTAATTTTCTGCTTCTTCCTATGTATTATTTTATCGTGCGTTATGCTATTGATGTGTGAATCTAACGAAGGTTTCATTCTTAGTTTGTGAGGAACATTCGACTTCTACAACTAGGAATACCATACTTTTCTCTCCTGGTACAGAAATCTCTAACACCTTGAAACACATAATAGATTTATTATATAAATATATAATCAGATGTATGAGTAAGAAAAACTCTAACTTTACAGTACTCAGAGTTTCATGTCTTTCACAATCTTCAGCTGTACACAAATAAAATTTTATATAAATATAAAAATGTTTTCAAAATTGAAAAACCTAGCTGTGCTAGATGCTGGATTAACTAATAGCAACTCCAAGTTCAATCTAATTTTTTTCAATCATTACAAATTGTATCGTAGCATAAAAATAGTAGTAAGAAATTAATAATTAGCATGACAATCAAAATATATGTGTCACCTGTGATGAAGCACAAAAAGATATCGGATTCCTTGTAATAAATAATAATAATAATAATAATAAATAATAATAATGCACCTGTAATCTAGCATGCTGTATGGAAATTACATTTTTTTTCATATTAAATACAACTCTACAAAACGTGGTATTTTTTAAGTCAACAAATTGAAAGAAAATTAAGTATATAAAAAATCTTGCCAAGAAATTAAGTTCACAAAACGTCTCGTGTTTGTGAAAACTGCTTCGTTTTCGTGTCAAGTTCCTTTGGGGAAAAACAACTTATTTTGCCATCTCTTTTCTCGACAAATTATGCAGATCAGTCAAAAACAACTAAAATAATGTTTAGGATAGCTACAGTATTATAACGCAGTAAACATCAAAGTTTAAATCAAAACGTGTTGGGAATTAGAACTGCAAAAAGCATTCATTGTAAGGGGCCCGGAAAAAATTCTTCTCGGCCACACATTGGTCCCCATTGCCACCTAAACATTTAAGTTGTGTGTTGACTTTGATCCCAACTCACTAAAGAAAATCTCGTGTGTGTTACTCAGTAGGAATTTATTAAAGTATTAGAATATTATTACAAAAGAACAAAAATCTTACAAAGACTCGTGAAAAACCTGAAGCAGACATCAAATAAGCAGGCAAGGGCACAGGGATTTGACAAGAATCTGCTTTTGGAGCATTGTGTGTATGGATTGTTGGTTAATTATGCATAGGTGTGGGGGTTTTTTTCTGAGAAGCTTAAGAAGAATTAGCATATGGTCCAAAAAAATTTCCATTCTCATTCCAAGGCCCGCGCTACAGGGAAACGGGAGGGGCATGATCAACCCATTTCTTCGGAACAAACATTTAAAAATAAGAGAAAATTACAAATAGATTAAACCTGTAGGTTTATCATTCATACACAAGTATCCCTCGTCGTTGCATTCTGTTAGGACAGCTTCAGCAAAAATGTTGCTACCATGAGGGTTTGGGGTAAGGAGAAAATATCTTTACTCTGCTGCCTCTAGTTTAGGAACTGTGGTTCGGACCCTGCTTTCGAAGATACATAATAATGCAAAAAATGCCTCAATGAATGACTGTTGTTGCAGAATATTGATTGACATGTCCTGCACGAAGCCAAATTATCGAGTTTTGATTTCTGTTTTGTTTGACAATATTTTATTAGAGTGTTTCCTGGAGTTTAAACTAAAATGTTTAAAATTATTTTCAAACCTCTGACGCTAGTTTCTGCTAGAAATTAACATGCCTTTAATGAGGAATTGCCTTGATCTTTTCAACAAAACAACCATCTCCTGGTCGTTTGTATAGTTTAGCTACACTTAATAATGACCAGGTTTAACTCTGCATATCCCATGTGCTGAATGAGAACTGTATGGCAGAAGTTAATAAAAAAGGCAAAAGGTTTTTCGCTTTCCTTGTCAGTAGGTGTTTCTCAGGAAGTATTTGGCATGCTTAATGTGATGGAAAATTTGGCACCTGCCGTGTTTGCTGGAGATCTCCAGCTGCCGGAAAGCTGTCATTATAAATCTTTTTGGCTCTGTTAACATCTTACAGATCAAGAAGAATTTCAACCATCTTATTTTGTTTTTTCAATTAGTATCATACAATTTGTCTAGTCTGAGTACTGGAGAAGGGCTTAATAATGTTCATTATATGCATAATTTGAAACTTATTTATGGGTGATCTGAACGACAGTAGACACTTTTGGGTTTTTTTCTTTTGAATTTATTCTATTTCGCCAAAACAACTAACATTCGCTGTTGTCATCAAAATTATCATTCTTATCAATTTCCTTTATTTTGGCACCTATCATCGAGTATTTGCAGGCAGGCTAACAAACATTTGTCGAATAAGAATTTTTCACCTAACCTGCCCTTTTATTCCAGCATAGCAGTTTTTGAAATTGTCCTAAACTTTAGCTAAAATCGTCTAGCAAATTTCTTTCCTTTCTGGCCAAAGAACAATTGTTTCTAACTCGTAAAATCTGCTAGTCTGAAACTATGAGCTGTCTATCTCCCAATATTGTATTTTCTAAAACTTTAATGAAGACATTGTTCCAGTTATGTCTCTTACATCCTGATTTAAATGTTCAAACAGTCAGTCTAGCTGTGCTCCATCTAGCGCCCTTTTTGTTTGCTAATTTTTCGTTTAACTTTTATTCATACAACTGATATCAAATACTTTCCATTTCCATCACAGATTTTTAAACTTTGTTTTGATCCAGATCCAATATGTTGTTCCAAAAGTTTAAACGCATTGATATCTGTATTATTTTTTGGACGTATATGTTTTAGTTACTTTCAGTTTTGAGGAGATCCTAAACTTCAAACAAATTTCATGACGACTTAATATTTCATTCACAGATTTTTTAGAGTAACCTTGCATAGATATATTTGATCCGCATATTCTTCCAAGAAACCAAACCAAGATCAAGTATGGGGCTTGAAGCTATTTCGTTCAGTGGTACTTAAAGCCATTGTCTCAGATAAACCATGAGTCCTTGAAATGGCAAGTTGGCGTTTGGAAGGGCTGTCTGTTTTAGGTAATAGGGCCTCTTTAGCCCTGGTTGGCAAATTTCCTAGAAATGGTATCTTGATAAAAAGAACAGTGGCAGTGGCATCTTAACACCAACTCTCTTTTATGAAGACAATGTATGGCAGTGTCTGCTGTCGCTGCGTTTAATACCAGCCCTATTACCATAGGGCACAGTTAGTCGGCTTGATGAAGGTCTGCGTCTAGGTGATGGTTTCGGACATTTCCATTTCTATTTAAAACTTTTTATGATAATATCAACCACACGAATGACCTATAATACCAGGTAGACCTTCAGTTGTCAAGGTGTGCAAAAAATCTCCAACCCCAAAACTGACTTCTCCTCCGAGAGTGTAGAGTCGAGAAGTGGTGGTATTGCTTTTACACGGACCCGGATAAACTGGTTATCTTGAAAAGTTGTCTCTTTTCTACCTTTCAGTAATCTCAGAGGCCTTCGTTTAATTTTTGTCTTGTGTTCCTTCATTCCATCTTGGTATTGTTGGTCGAGTTCAGAGACGTGTTGGTGACTTGCTAGATCCAATTATTATGTGACGAGCACAAGGAATCCGTTAGCATTTGAACATTCATCTTTTACATCTAATGCCAGGTCAATTTCTCCATCACTTGATTATATGGCATTATGTAATGGAATTTCAGCTTTTATGCACCGGTATAATAAAAATGGACCCTGGTACGATACATTTTGCCATAATGTTAGGGGGGATGGGACCTCTTTCATTGTGATCTTTCTCCTTGTCCTATCTGTTCCAGATATTAATAGGAGCGTTTAGGGTTACTTATTGGTAAGTTGCACGGCTTGTTCGTGCTTGAAAATTTTTACTAGTTTAAATTCTTTATCAGATGTATATTCTCTCTGAAGATGCTCATATGCAAATCCTGTATTTATGACGAAATGTTTTAAATCATTTCGGAGAATAGCCAATTTCCATCCTTCACATGGTTTCTTGAAATGTGACTGCCTCATCAAAATTTATACCTTTTTATATGTGGTTGTAAAAAAATAAGAATGCACAAATTTTGGTAGTCCTGCTGGAATCACCGAAATGTCTCCCATATCGTGATGTTTAGTTTGTCATCATCATCACCTTCAAAATATGCAAGAGAGCTGCAGACGTTTCTGACCTTTCGTTAGAAGTCCTGTTTTGCAGAACCCAAGTTCTTGCTTTCATAATTTCTAATTGATGAAATTACCGTCAAACTTGAGCTGCTGAGAAGAAATGGGGGCCTTTACGATTACAGTTTTTACCTAATTTAGGTATATAAAATAATACACAAAAGAGAATAATGACGCTAACTTCAAGATATCAATTTCATAAAAAAATACAGGTATTCTCAAAAAGCAATTGCCGTCTCTTCTTGAAAAATACGATTTAAAAATCCCTTTTATAAAAAACAGAAGTTTAAGCCTCGAATCCAGTGAGTTATAAAAAATGAGCTATCCTTCTTATACCATTTGGGTGTCAACAATAACAATGAATGAAGCTGAGGAGCAAGATGTCCCCCAAAAACGTCAAAGAGGGAGGGACAAGAGCTACTCCGCTCACTGCATGTTCATAACATCACAGACATGTAATTCGGACAGCTTATTGCTTGACCAAATCAATGCCCATAATCGTCTACTTTTAAAAAGTTTATCATCCTTCCACTTAAAGTAAAAGGACCCATGTGGAAATTACTCCATGTAGGCCATATACTATTTAATAAATCAAAGTTAGAGTAAGTCAGTCACTGTTTTGGCCAATTTTAACCTTGGTATTTCTCACATATGTCAGTCTTAGGTCATGTCTATTGCACAGGCAACATTATTCGTCTGAAGCTTTAATTTCACAAGAAATTCTAACACAGGAACGTACAGAAGTAGCCACTGATTTCTTTGTGCACAAAATAAATACATTTTTCAAGCCAGGGCAAACTTTAGCAATACATTAGTCACTGATAAAGTCTCAACAGTTGTCTTTCTTAATTCGCATGCAATTTTCAACTTTGAAAGTTTTTCGTGTAACAACAAGTACTCGAAAATAATGGGTTTAGAAACTTGATGCATTCAATAAAAATTGCTCTCATAAGGTAATAATGGTAATGTCCGAATGATACAAACGTCGCCAGACAGATGTAAAACAGCACTACAGCAATGTCAGTCAAACAACCTCTGGCAATATTCAAATCAGTGGGAAATGTAAGCAAGCAGAATCGATGGAATCGATTCCGTCTTAAGGTACCCTACCCCTTCCTTTCGCAAACAGTTTCATTGAACTGGCACTGGTCTAGCATCAGTCAAAGGAACACCACGTCAACGTACCTCAACCCTGCACAGCCTTCAGTTAGGAGGTCAAGAGCTTAACATAAAGCCAACACCAACCTCTTAAGCTTGCAAAGTTAACCAAATGTCAAGTAATTGGTAGTGTACGTGGCTGGAGAAAACATTCCCATTAAGATACGAGTCCATTAAAAATCGAAACCACTGAACTGCCTCAACGACTTAACAATATTAAGCATGTTTAAACAATTAATGGAAATGAAAGACAACAATAAATAAATGTTGGTTTACGTTTCAGTGTTAGTAAAGGGAGTGTTACATTTGTAATTTCGACACCGTATTTCTACTTACTTATTTGTAGCCAATTGAATAACTACTAACCTGTCATCTTCATTTTATGTTTAAACAAAATAGTTGTGTTAGTGATAACGTAAACTAAATATTAATGCACGATTTTCTATGAACATTATTGTAATCAAAGCACGTTTACTTGGTGAGGTCATTACAGTTTTGAAGTCAAAACAGAAAATTGTTGCCCGAAGTACCAAAAATAATAATGGGGTTCCCACCCCACTAAGTTTTGGTTAGAAAAATATTTTTTTTAAACTAATGAACCAAGTAATATTTTACTTTGAAAATATAATTTAATAAGAACAATTTCTATGAATACCAAGTTGCCAAAAAAGTTATTTTTAGGAGAGGCTACATAGTTTCAGTGAAATAGCTTTTACCACCAAACACAGCCAAATTTGGAAAATGTCATTTTATATGACAAATGTATTTTCTGATAAGATTTGGTTCCCCGTTCTTCTTTATCTAACACGGTTGACCGGTGACAAGGCTTTTAACGATGCGATTTTTGGAGCGCTATCATACGCTTTATGCCACACCTTTTAACACATCCGAAATGGTTACATGGTCATCACTATTTACTTAGCAATTTAGTCCACTTAACAGAATACCTATTGAAAGAAAGAGCCCAATATAAGAAATTGAATAAACCTTGGCAGAGTATGCGATGAATGAAAATAAGTATCAGGTTCAAATTTCTGTTGGTACACAAACAATTTACTTCAGAACTTGATATTGTCTTTGCACCTTTCAAGGTTACATATTAAACCTATGAAAATACATATAGCAATGGGTGCAAAAAGACACAATAATCTAAAAGTATAAATCACATTTAGCTGCAAAACGTTTTGGCTCTTTTTTATACATACATTTCTCTTTCTCTAATCAAGACTCCCAAAATAAATAAGCACTCGCAAGGAAGATAAATCATCGTAGGCGTACCAGTGAGTGACAACTGTGTATGTGATTTTAACACAACAAAAAATTAACATCCTTCAAATAACATGGGTAAAACATGAGTCTAGAGCTAAAACAATTCAGTACGCAAGGGAGGTACAGTGATACCTCACGAAGTTACTGTTTTGCTATGAAACACATATGACGGCTACTGAAAATTACTGCATTATTCAGTGGCAAGAGTTTGAGTCAGACGAAAATTTCACACCGCATTAATTAGGTCATCATTATGCGTTGTATAATATGTTAACCAACATTAGTTACAACTATATAAGTATTTACGTACCACGGCAATACAAATTCATAATTGATACTATACGAATGGGGCGCGGTTACGATCCTCCTGTACGTTTCAAAAACACATTTTAATCACGTGACCTTTTTCTCCCTGAATAAAAGGCGCTAAGAATTTTTAGTCCATGACGATATTTTATCGCGTGCCTGTGTTGTCTTTATAACTGTTTCGGTTCTCAAAGTAAAGAGGTTAAATTTAGTCATATAAGGTGAAGCTTATTATACGTATTGTTATTATTATCACATCTTTTGATATTAAAGGTTGAGAGCATACTCCAGTTCTTTAGAAAGAAAAATAGAAATAATTAAAGAAGAAACGATCATATCTGCCGAATATTGTATAGAAGCCTCTCAAGTCGGTGATTCATTCGCGGAGAGTAATAATTTAGCAGGTTTTATATCTGGATGGAGTTGCAGTGTCACTTTTTATAAAAAAATCCAAACAAACCGAGGCGGATCAAAAGTTAACTAAACTTTACCAGCGGGATCAGTTTTCACGGTAACAATTGATAGCTTTTACAGTAACAGCGTATGCATGGTTAATACTACCAATGTACGGTATTCTAGTGAATCCGAAAAAAGTAATAAATTTTCTTTTGTGGTCAACGTTGCAACGCAATGTGAATCATGTGTGGAAACTATTCGAACTACTAGAGGAAAACTTAACATGAAACAACAGTTTACAGACCAGATGTTGTATATGCAAAAAAGGTGTAATTAGGATTTGGCCTTAAAGTACTTTCTCATTATACAGTATTCATCCTCTTACCTGTTATGACTTTAAGCCCTCAATGCTTTCATTTGCAATGAGGTTAATTAATCAATTGAGGAGAGAAGTGTTGATCTTTCACTTTAATACCAGAAAGAAGAACTGGACAATAAATATTCTCGCTGTTTTGATATTACTGTTATATCCATTTCCCCTGCACCAGTGGCAAGGGTGAAAAAAAATTACTGTTGAGAAATTTGATCTCTTATTACCATTTAATCAGCCAACCTATCTTAGAGCCATTCTCATACAGATCAAGGTAGATATCAATNTGCTTTCATTTGCAATGAGGTTAATTAATCAATTGAGGAGAGAAGTGTTGATCTTTCACTTTAATACCAGAAAGAAGAACTGGACAATAAATATTCTCGCTGTTTTGATATTACTGTTATATCCATTTCCCCTGCACCAGTGGCAAGGGTGAAAAAAAATTACTGTTGAGAAATTTGATCTCTTATTACCATTTAATCAGCCAACCTATCTTAGAGCCATTCTCATACAGATCAAGGTAGATATCAATTCCAGACTCAATAGAATGTTCCGTTTGGAGTTCTGTTTTGTTCTCTTAGCCTCTTATAAAACCTAATATAAGCATCCAGTCGAAGAATCTAAAAAACCGTTCTTTATTATTATCAACATATGTAATTACCTGTAAATACATAGGATGACACTGGAGTCTAAAAATGGGACCTTGTAAAATATTAACAGAAAAATCTAAATCCTAATCATACGCATAGAAAACTGGATTGAGTGGTCTTGCTTTCAAAAATTTCTGGAGCGTTGGGAAAACATGGTTTATCTTTCCTTTAACTCTTTAACTTTAGAAAGACTATTAATATCCCTCTGAACATTTTCTCATGACATTTATGCTCAAGATTATTCTTGGAATATCAAAACTATTAATAGTTCAAAATACCCCCGCTCGATTAAGCACCTTCTTCATCAAATTGAGTCCACGTTTGTTTGACGCAGCACACGGGGAGATGGAATAGAAAAGATTCATTTCAACTAGAATCAATGATCAAGTTGGACCTTCGTTGAAGTAGTCTTGACAAAATGTCTTTACTTCGTATATTAGGTTCTTAGTAGTACATTCTCTGGTTCCTATGCACCACGAACATGGTTTGGCATACCTATTTCTCTCTGTTACCAGACCAATGAGTTTGCACACGTATTTGGAGATTGACTTGGCAGGGGTAAAGGTTCCAATAAAAAACAAGTGATAAAAAGCAACTCAATATCTAGCTGTAGTCTTGAGGCCTTGTGGTTAGCGAGTGCTTAAAAAGCGAAAAACGGGGCTTTAACAAGCTCCAACGAACAACAAGCAAACCGTGACATGAACATTTCGCTTCAAAATATTCATATTAGCTGCTCGACTGATTGGGCCGTTGATAGCAATACTAATCAGCAGCAAAGGCCAAAGCTAATGTTCTCAAAGCTTATCTAATAAGCCTTTTTGTTTTGTTTTGTAAAACCCATTAGATTTCCTTTTTTATGGTCTGCCAACACAAATTTTACCAGTTCTCTTTTATTTTAACTTACACCTAAACAAATAAATATAACGCTGTTCGATTATTTTGAACATAATTGTCTCATGAATAACACTTTTTACTAGTTGAAAATATGACATTAATAACAAAACACAACCACGAAAATAGTCGTGCAAATCGATGTCTTAAAGAAGGCCACTGTTTTTGTTTTCCTGTAAATAATTGTGAGATTGTATTATACTTCAACGTGCTGAATAGCATGCATTAAATAAATACTCTTTCCCCAAGTAACCAAAGTTAATATTCACTGGCACAGATGGTCAAAATGTGAGTTAGTTGTGCTTCAATTACATCAGCAAAGGTTCGTTCCATTGGTGCTGTTTTTTAATTGTAACTTATTTCGTGTAGCAGTACTACTGAAAGGTCTCATTCTTCATCGTCATCTATTTCTTCTCTCAGTCTCCTCTTTGCCATTATCTCTTTATACTCTCTTCCAGTGATTTTCTGTGGGACAATGTCTAAAAGAAATAAAAGCATATAAAGTAGCAAATACATATACAGTGTAGCCAATCTGAGTTGAACCTTTTCAATCCAGAATTATCCAATAACGAGAACGCTAGTCCGTGTAATTCGTGTTCCTTTCCCAAAAAATCCCACCCAAAGCACTCTCTCCATCAACTCCTGTGAAACATTGTAACAAGGAGCCTTTCTGTACCGAAAACAAAATGAATTTGTATAATTCATACATAAGTACTGTCAAATTCACTTATCAGAGCTAAACATTTTAGTCTTGCCTTAATTCTGAGAATGTACGACCGATTGAATGACTTGGTATGAATCTGTAATGTAAGCTCTTTTCTTTACCTACAACCCAAAACTTATTCCTTCTATTACGTGTAAAAACTACGACTAATAATGATGTTGTAGCTATAAGCTCGGTCCAGGAATATCAAAAATATTGGTGGTTATAGGAAAGTATGATTAAATGATTGTTAATCGTCCTCTTTTAGATTACTCTTATTTTATTGATGATCTTTTGACAGCAAGAAGGCTGGTCGCACTTTTTCTGAATACTTTTAACTTTACATAAAGCATGATCAAATTTACAACTGAGAAATAAAGCCAGTGTAAACTAGTACCGTAATATTTCCAAACACCCACCCAACCCTTAATGAATAGCTACTTTGATACCTGCTAACAGTGCACAGTCGCATTTGGATTAAACCGTGATTCTGTTACTTCAATAAATGAGGCTTTCAAGATTTTGTTTTTAACAAAATTATAATTGTATTTTTCTTGGCAGTTTATACTTTAAAAATTGTTCTGTTTATAGAGGTGACATATTCTTTGATTCTCCAAAATAATAAGATCAAATCACCAAGATAATACCTTCTTGTATTTCCTTACATCTTCAATTGACTTAGTTCCAGATGACCTTGTGCAGTATGTTTTTAATAATAATATTGACTGTGACATGAAAGAGTGGCACGAAAAGTACATTGGTTTCTTTGCAAAGTGTGGCCTTGGATGCAATGAAAAAGCATATTACCAGGTACCAAAGACTGTTGGAGAAAATGGAAGGTGCAAGCTTTTATAGGATTTTGGTATTCAAACAGAAACATTTATAGGANTTAAAAATTGTTCTGTTTATAGAGGTGACATATTCTTTGATTCTCCAAAATAATAAGATCAAATCACCAAGAAAATACCTTCTTGTATTTTCTTACATCTTCAATTGACTTAGTTCCAGATGACCTTGTGCAGTATGTTTTTAATAATAATATTGACTGCGACATGAAAGAGTGGCACAAAAAGTACATTGGTTTCTTTGCAAAGTGTGGCCTTGGATGAAATGAAAAAGCATATTACCAGGTACCAGAGACTGTTGGAGAAAATGGAAGGTGCAAGCTTTTATAGGATTTTGGTATTCAAACAGAAAAATTTATAGGAGTTTGAGGGCATGGTGTAATTAGTATAGATAAGAGAGATCATTGATATTACTATCCATGGAGATTGAAATGTGGATGAGAAAGAACTGGGAAAGATGGAAAAGAATCAAGAGCTGAGAAGAATGGTGAAAAGGTTGTGGAATGTAAGACCAGAAGTTGTCCCTACAATGATTGGTGTACTAAGCATTATAAGTGGGAAATTTGGAAAATATTTGGAAAAAAATGATATTCCCAATACTGTTTCATTATTACAGCAGGCTGTCCTACTTGGAACAGGTTTCATTTCAAAATGAATGCTTGGTATTTTAGACACTGCAAAAGTGTCAACTGTCAAGCAAAAAAATCCTTAAAGGTGTTACTAAAAAAATAATAAAACAAAATAAAAATTAATGAGGGCTGTTTTCCTTTAACTGGACAAAAGCAAAGATTCAACAGATGGATCAGAGAACAAGGTACTTTTAATCATGCACAAGGTACTCTGTTCAGGGAGTAATGTTGACAGATGATAAATAACCAGAAAAGAAGGTGAAAGAGGACTCATGAATGTTAAATAAACTGTCAACTTTGCCAAAATTGCCCTAAAATACATTGAAGACAGCAAAGGAGAAACTTTTAGTTGTAACTAAAGAAGATACTGGATTGAGGATCCTAAAACTGAGGATGGGATTAGGAGGAGAAACAGAAAAGAAAATCAACTGGAGAGAAAAAGTGATGTACAGCCAGTTCCCCAAACAAAAGAGAATGTGTCAGTTAAAGATCTTTCTATTTCTGTCTCAAATGGATATGAAACTCTTACCTCTATCCAAAAATATGTTACAACTCTTGAATTAGGCTAATGACAGAACTGTCCAAAACAAGTGATTTATGAGTCCAAAGAAATTTTCCAATAAAACAAGAACAAACAAAACAAACTTGGTTTAAGTCTGAGATTTGAAGAAATGAAGCATAGGAACAGTTAAATACAAGATACTTGCCAAACATATCAAACTGAAATGCATAAAAGGAAAATAGAAATGGCTTAACTAGAAGTGTGAGAGAGTAGAAGAGTTTAAAAAAAACACAACATAGCTTTGCTTTAATGCACAAGGAAACAAAACAATTCATATGGTGAAGCACTTTGACTGGATGGTGCATTAAAAGTAAATAAATATGTCAACATTGCCTTTTAACATAAATAAATAAATATAAATATATATATATATATATATATATATATATATATATATATATATATATATATATATATATATATATATATATATAGAGAGAGACAAGATAAAANAAACACCCACCCAACCCTTAATGAATAGCTACTTTGATACCTGCTAACAGTGCACAGTCGCATTTGGATTAGACCGTGATTCTGTTACTTCAATAAATGAGGCTTTCAAGATTTTGTTTTTAACAAAATTATAATTGTATTTTTCTTGGCAGTTTATACTTTAAAAATTGTTCTGTTTATAGAGGTGACATATTCTTTGATTCTCCAAAATAATAAGATCAAATCACCAAGATAATACCTTCTTGTATTTCCTTACATCTTCAATTGACTTAGTTCCAGATGACCTTGTGCAGTATGTTTTTAATAATAATATTGACTGTGACATGAAAGAGTGGCACGAAAAGTACATTGGTTTCTTTGCAAAGTGTGGCCTTGGATGCAATGAAAAAGCATATTACCAGGTACCAAAGACTGTTGGAGAAAATGGAAGGTGCAAGCTTTTATAGGATTTTGGTATTCAAACAGAAACATTTATAGGAGTTTGAGGGGCTGGTATAATTAGTATAGATAAGAGAGATCATTGATATTACTATCCATGGATATTGAGATGTGGATGAGAAAGAACTGGGAAAGATGGAAAAGAATCAAGAGCTGAAAAGAATGGTGAAAAGGTTGTGGAATGTAAGACCAGAAGCTGTCCCTACAACGATTGGTGTACTAAGCATTATAAGTGGGAAATTACGAAAAAATTAGGAAAAAATTGATATTCCCAATACTGTTTCATTATTACAGCAGGCTGTCCTACTTGGAACAGGTTTCATTTCAAAATGAATGCTTGGCATTTTAGACACTGCAAAAGTGTCAACTGTCAAGCAAAAAAATCCTTAAAGGTGTTACTAAAAAAATAATAAAACAAAATAAAAATTAATGAGGGCTGTTTTCCTTTAACTGGACAAAAGCAAAGATTCAACAGATGGATCAGAGAACAAGGTACTTTTAATCATGCACAAGGTACTCTCTTCAGGGAGTAATGTTGACAGATGATAAATAACCAGAAAAGAAGGTGAAAGAGGACTCATGAATGTTAAATATACTGTCAACTTTGCCAAAATTGCCCTGAAATACATTGAAGACAGCAAAGGAGAAACTTTTAGTTGTAACTAAAGAAGATACTGGATTGAGGATCCTAAAACTGAGGATGGGATTATCAGGAAAAACAGAAAAGAAAATCAACTGGAGAGAAAAAGTGATGCATAGCCAGTTACCCAAACAAAAGAGAATGTGTCAGTTGAAGATCAATTTCTATTTCTGTCTCAAATGGATATGAAACTCTTACCTCTATCCAAAAATATGTTACAACTCTTGAATTAGGCTAGTGACAGAACTGTCTAAAACAAGTGATTTATGAGTCCAAAGAAGAAATTTTCCAATAAAACAAGAACAAACAAAACAAACTTGGTTTAAGTCTGAGATTTCAGAAATGATAAAGGAAACAAAATGAAGCATAGAAACAGTTAAATACAAGATACTTGCCAAACATATCAAACTGAAATGCATCAAAGGAAAATAGAAATGCCTTAACTACAAGTGTGAGAGAGTAGAACAGTTTTAAAAAAACACAACATAGCTTGGCTTTAATGCACAAGGAAACAAAACAATTCATATGGTGAAGCACTTTGACTGGATGGTGCATTCATCATCATCATATTCGGTTTAACGTCCGTTTTACATGCTAGCATGTGTTGGACGCTTTCTTGAAATTGACTTCCAAATTATCCTATCCTTCACCAGATTTCTGCTGACACCTTTTTCTTTCAGATCCATCCTTATCACTTCCTCCCATGTTTTCTTCGGTCTTCCTCTAACAGTAGTTTCTGTCACCTTGATTGTTCTGCATCTACTTGCCCAAGCATTCTTGTCCATTCTCTCCACATGAACAAACCAACGAAGCCTCCTATTCTGCATACAGCTGCCAATACTGTCCAGATTCAATCTCCTTCTGAGTTCATTAGAACTGAGCCTGTCCTTTAGACTTACGTTGCACATCCATCTTATCATTCTCATGTCATTCCGCTCCATGCGGCTGACATCTTCAGCTTTCACTGGCCAAGTTTCACTGCCATACATCATTGTGCTACGTACACATGCCTGGTAGACTCTACCTTTGGTAGGTAATGGCAGAGCTCTGCTGGTTAACACTTGCACCAGCTCCCCCCTTGGCTCCAAGGGTGTCATCAAGGTAGCAAAACTTCTGGACAACTTCAATTTTCTCACCCTCCAAATGCACTTTATGTAGGTCTAAGTCACAGGTTGCCTCTCCTTCTATGCACCTCTTGCAG
>RDPX01000002.1:3002691-3015249 GCA_003991215.1 Morbakka virulenta | reverse complement strand
CAGCAAAGAACTGGGTTCCAAATATTAAAGAAATGACTGGAATGAAAATTAATCAGTGCTGTAAATTGGCCCTAGCCAGTGATGTTTAGGTAATGTAAGAAAAATCCCCATACCTTCAAGAAAATCCAATGATTCATCATTTTGTACTATTTGTGCTAAAACAAAATAAAGGAAAAAAATGAGTTTACATGTTACACATTTATTGAATCAAAGAATACACAAGCATATTTATAAAGATACCTGTGAAAATAAGAGAAACTCAAAAAATGAGAAGATTTATTTCAAAATTATTGACTTAAACACCAGTACAACAGTAACAACAGAAAACATTTAGTTAACATAAAGTGTGTTAAGGCTTTCATTTAATGTGAATCGGGAAAAGGCAGTGGTAAATGGGTTAATTGGGATATATGGTACAGTTAGCAACAATTAATAAAAGAAGATCATGGTTCTCTAGTGACAAAAAATATTGTTACTGTATTAAGTCACTTGTGTAGTTACAAAAACAAAGATATTGAACATTTTATAACTCATGCAAATGAGTGACTAAAGTATCATATTATGTCAAAATACCACTCACCAAGACAATTGTAGCCTAAATTTTTTTGGTTTTTGTCAACTTTAATACCTTCTTTTGCAATATATTGTGCAAAATATTCCTAACAAAACAAGACAAACAATAAATATATGAAGCAAATTGGGTAAACTTTAAAAAGTAAAAGTTTAATTTTCAGTGTGTACAGAGATTTATAACCATGAAAATTTTACAATACTGCCATTATAAGCTATATCATATACAGATTAACTATAAAAGTTACCTATACAGCCTTAATTTTTTATAAAAATTTTGTTTTAACATCATTTTCCCCAAGTAATTGTTGGTCTTCAGAGAGATTTTGTTTTGGGAGTGAGTAATATCTTGGCCAGATGCCCTTCCTGATGTCAACCAGTGGCTTTTTCTTTGTAAAGTTCCAAGTTCTTTTTGCCAACTCAGGGAATTGAGCCTGGAAAATCTTGGTGCAACTGAACTAACCATGAAGCCACTACTCCTCTAATAATCCTTAATTTCTATTTACAAAAGCTTGATTCTGAATGTCAGAGTTCATCCCTTATCTTTGTTTGCCTTCAACAAGATTTTCAACTCTGTTTTTCATTTTCCAAGATTAACTTTGCCTGTAATGCTATCTGCTTTACAAATGGTTACTTGTAGCTATAGGACCTTTATCATGCCATGAGTCATAAACTCTCTTTGGAGTTTCATTTCCTGACCAGTTTAGTCACCTGATGATGGCAGAATTATTCTCAAAGATAACTCAGAAAACACTTATGATTTATAACATCATGAAGCTCCTGTGTCTATAAAGACAAGAATTTTTCAAAATAGTAATTGGATTTGATGTACATTTCAATAAATCCAAATTTTACTTTAAAAAGTATTCAAAATCATAAATATTTCATACCCTGGATGTTTCTTTACTGAAAGTACCAAGTTTGCTTTTGGATTAACAAGTAACATTACATAATACTATACTATTTGTCTTCTACTACCAGACTGGGATACAAAAATGATTATTCAAGCCTAAAAAGCTATTCAAGTGGATACTGTAATTAAGTGCCCTGTGTAATTACTATTATTTTTTTTCATTTTTCGAGAACGTCCTTCTTTGAGTATTGGTGCTTATAAGAATATGCACGTTTATTTATTTTGTGTGGGAAGCTGTGTCTAACCAGGGATAGACTGTTTTAAAGAAAAAAATAACCAGAAAAACTTTTCAAAATAGTTTTAAGAACAAGGTTTTAATTACATAATATCATACGGTTTTAATTAATCAAATTTACCTCTTCCCTTTATAGGGCTGAACGTGTCTGGATCCTTTGAGTCCTTGATTGAAACACATTTTTTGTTATGTTTCATCTGGTTTGGAATGTGCTTGCTATCTGTTGTTACTTGGTTGAAAAAATGACCTTTACTGCCTTTTAAAACTTGCACTCTTTTACGATGAATGAGAGTTACAGCGAAAGACAAACAGGAGATTTCAAAGTACTTCTAAATATATTTCAACTCAAAACTTGTTTGGTTAATTGCACATCACAGGAAAAACAAGTTAGACAGAAAAGATTTTAAGTATGATGTGAAATAAAACTTGGCAGTGGTAAAGGACGATGTTCATAAAGGCATCCAGATTGCAATTCTTGTGAAAGAATCCTTGGAATAAAGCAAATACGGTACATCACTGGTAAATACATAAGTGACTTCAGGTGATATTATGGTATCCGTAGGTTATGCTTTGGTAGAACCTTTACTTCTGTAGTATTATATTAAAAAGTTGGGTGTTGCGACCTGTATCAATCTCTTCGTTACTGGAAAGCAAAAGAGAGAAGTTGGGCTTCTTTTTCTGCCATTGACAAGAGATAGCCAGACTACAAAATAAAGACGGTTTTCGGCATACTCCAAAGTTTTCGATTTCTAACTGGTTTAATAAGCTGGACAGACACTGTGTATCTATTTGGGTAAGTTATTTCAAGGAATTGGTTTGCATTCCTTTGACCAATAACTGGTCAGTCATAAATATTATTAAAATTACCACCCTGTGATATCGCAACACAAACTAAATTTATACTTTTCTGTGTCCACCACTTAAGTGGCACATTTAACCCTTATTTAAATAAATCATTGGCCTCCTACACACGACCTTCGGTGCAAACTTCCACTAACACCGGACAGTGGAAATGAGGTAAAACATATCAAACTTACCGTTGCTTTAGCGATAAGAAAATAAGCTTCGGGACTAACATTACCAATGTCTGGACTGCTCCTCATTATAGTTTTTATCCTTGCCAACGGCAACTGAAGCAGCTTGCCAACTCCGCCACTTTCACCTTGATCATGGCGATCCGCCATGTTGTTTACATCGTCTAATTTAAAGGAAGCGCCAAATTCACATGGCCAACGCTTTTCAAATCTCTCGTCCAAGCCTGTTAAGGATAAATAGAATGGCCCAAAATATAATTTGTAAACTTGCGGAAAATTTTAACGTTTGTGGTATTAAAAAACCCGTTTTAATAGCAATCTCGGCTTTTTTTAAACAAAGAAATCTAAATTTAGCGATTCTCTCTAAAAAAGTTGCCTTTTCTCTATTTTTGGTCATTTCTTTAGCGCTGACAACGCACCGCCTGCAGAGATCTGTCTTGCAAGTATTGAGGAACTTAGAGAGAACGGTATGGGTCCAGACGTGTGGACAAGAGAGGTAGAGGAAGCAATAAGATCTATAAGTAAAAGAAAGACAGAGGGTCTGGATGAAATTCCTGCAGAGTTCATCCTTTCTTTGGATGGTAAGCCGAGAAGAAAGTTTATTCAACTGCGTCAAAAGATATACGCAGAAGAAACATGGCCTCAAGATTTCTTACAGATTATGATGGTACCTCCAGAGAAGAAAAAGAACGCGGCGCGATGCGAAGACTTCCGAACTATCAGCTTAATATCGCATGCATGTAAGGTTGTGCTGTGGATATTAGCCTGGTGGCTGGAGAAAAAGGCAGAAGTTTTTTTTTTGGACGAGGCACGAGAGAGGCAATCGGTGCGCTGAGATGTCTTGCTGAGCGAAGTATTGAATTCAACCAGGACTTGTGTGTGCTTCGTTGACTACGAGAAAGCCTTCGACTAAGTAAATTGGACGAAACTTATGGAGATACTAGCTGAGATCGGAGTGGACTGGACAGACAGAAGGCTTATTACAGGGCTGTACCTGGGACAAACAGTTGTGGTAAGACTGAAAGGGCAATTGAAAAAGCCCAGTGATATTTGTAGGGGTGTTTGACAAGGATGTGTCATCCCTCCAGTGCTTTTCAATATTTACGTGGAGGCAATGATGAAGGAAGCTCTTGATGATCTGAATGAAGGAGTCAAGGTCGGAGGAGAATTTGTGCAAGCCATACACTTCCCAGATGATCAAGCTATGGAGTGACCTACACAGAGATGAAGAGGAAAGCAGAAGACCGTGAGGAGTAGAGAAAAAGACATGAGAGACCTGACTAGCAGTCAGATAGCCTGATGGTGATGATGAACGCACCGGGGTAGCGAAAGGGTATTATTGTGATGCATCTTAATCTGATATTAAACTGACCAAATGAAAGCATGACAGGCACGTCAAAATGGCATGTTTATTTGAATTTTTAATGGAGAAGAACCATACAAGACATAGATGGATTAAGCGATGCAAATATGAAAAGAAAAGAAAAAAGTTTAATACAAGAGATAAAATTTGACCGTAGACTCGAAGACATTCACATCAGTAGATTGGGGGAAAGACTCAGTGCCAAAAGAGTGACACAGCCTAGCTGTCCGAAGAAAAAATAAATTTCGTGGGAAATATTTATTACAACGAGGAGCAATAACTACATATGGATAAAGACGTGGGAAGAAACGATTCACAAGTGTTCCAACCAGCGGTGGTTTTAGGGACTGCAGGGCCTGGGGACGAAAACATCTGCGTTGATCCTGTTTGCAAATGTTAGTTCTTTTTTTTTCTTCGGTGCGGACCCCTTTTGGCCAACAAAAGCGCGGGCTACGTCCTCTCTGCTCCCATAAAACTCTGACTGAGCTGGTACCAAAGAGGAAAGTTCATTGGAACACTCATTAAGGTTGGAGAGTAGAAACAATATTAGGACCTGCCAAGTCACAAATTCATGTCTGAACCAAATCAAGAGCGTCGAGATGAGGTAAAGCAACACCTGTCCAGATATGGCAATAGTACTCCATCGAAGGGAGGATAGTAGATTCATAAATATAAAGAATAGCCTCAGGTGTAACGTAATCTCTTATACGATACAAGGAATAAACTTTTTCAGAAGTAGAATTACTAAGAGATTGAATATAACAACCCCAAGAAACATTTGGAGAAAGTGATAAACAAAATAGCCTCATAACCATTTCTTAAGAGAGGAAGCAGCCTCTTCAGGATTAACATCAGAATGATTTTTCATGCGTGTTGGAGAGACATAAGATCTCATCTTCCTAGTGCATGGCACGAGTTGTGTTTTGCTACAGTGTAAGAAACGACTCACTTTCTCTCCCATTCTCTGGCAACCTCAAAGTTAGTTTCAAAATCTTTCACACAAGTTTGACTTGTCCCTGCGGAATCGCCTTGTACCTAATGCCAGACAACAAAGTAGGTTATCAGCATAGGTGTTGATAAGGTGAAGTACATTATCAGAAAGATTAATTATTGATGTAAAAAAGGAAGCGAGCGGGGCCAAGGGTAGGACCTTAAAGAACGCCAGCATTAAATAACTCATCACATTAATCCTATCCAGTGTGGTAAATGCCAAGTCACCTTCACAAATACCATAATCATAAAGCTTATGAAGCAAGTCAGCAGACCACATCTCATCAAATACCTTGTGAATATCCAGAGTTATAGCAGGTTCTTCGCCAGACTTACCCATAGACCCATAGATACGTTTGGTGATTACAGTCGGAAAGTCATTAGTGGAGCGAATTCCTCTAAACCCGTACTGAACAACAACAATCAGACCTAGGTTTTGCAAGAATTCTATCAGTACACGGTTGATAAGTCGATCAAAGAGCTTACTAGTGACAAAAAAAAAAGAGTTACAGGTTGGCAATACCATAATTAGACGGATTACATGCATTCTTGAAAACCGTACAGGAAGAAAGAAAACAAGACTCCCATAACACCAATTGAATAGTTTGGAGATCAAGGATGGTAGATCAGAACCACACTTTTTCAAGACAACAAGAAGATTAGACCGGAAGCTTTAGATTGATCAAGCCCATGAATAGCCTTGGAAACCAATCTTGAAATTATGGTAACAGAGTTCAAAATCTGATTATTTTACAAAGGGATATTTGACAAACAAACACCAGTGTCATTGCTAAATGAATTGGTGGAAAACAGTCTAGCAAAAAGAAGAGGAATAATTGACTTTCTATAACGATAACGCATAACACTATTGCAAATTTTCTTGAAACCTCGACTTCCATTTTTTTGAAAATAAATAAATTTACAAACTCCCTCAGTCTACAAAATTTAACTTTGAAATCACCCTTTTACAAGCATCGCTAGTGGTCTGAAAGAAACTGAAATCCATCAGTTTCATCACATTAAGATTGAGTATTGAAAGGATTGTGATGAGCATTAAACCATGGAAGAGAATAAAGTTAGACTATGTAACTACGGCCAGGATTACTGTCTTGTAGAACGTTTTCATATGCGATGGGGAACGGAAGAATTTACTGTGATATTCCTATTCGATAAGGATGAAGTTGTGTTGTAGCTGGTGCTGTAATCTGATATGAACCACATACTTTTAGCATATTTTTGACACCACAGTCAAGCTTTTGGCAACCAAATTTTCTTAAGCATCAAAGCGTTTGTTTTAACCATGCCATAGTGAGTTTTGTGCGCAACACTGAGTATACTCTTGCGCGCGGAAGAGTGAATTTCAACCCTATTGTCCTTAAAGGCTAGTCAACTATTGATAGCCAGTTGCAGCAACTGAATTAGGTTTGTGTTTAGGCATCCTTCTTATACGTTTTGGAGCTCAAGGCTGCAACAACAAACTGTAGGTCAGGATCTGATTTAGCTCCTGTAATAATGTTAGCACGACAGAAGGATTTGGGTACTGTTGACTAAGTGAGATGCCCACTTGTTGACTCTCTGAACTCGTTCTCTGTTTCTGTAGGCAAAGGGTGTCTGGATAAAATATCTGCTGCATTGTTTTTGCCTGGCTTGTATATCAAGCTGCCATTGCGAAAAGGAGGACATTCAGATGACCGAAGTATCAGCAGTGGATTTTGATTTTTGCAGATTGTGACATTCTTTTCGTAGACAGAAAAGTCAAAGAAGTCATAACTAAAAAGAATACCATGTGCTTTTGGTGTGTTAGATACAGCGAATTGCTTCCAAAAACTACTGGGCGGCACTGTCCTTATTTTTGTTCCTCTGTACGTATGTCTCATAACCCAACTGGCTCATGGTCAACAATGATGCTGTTTGAGTATGATGGTTGTTGTAAGCTAATATTTTAGATTTACGGTGTGCCCGTTTCATTGCGTTGAGTGCAGCTTTTTCCTTTATACCTAAAGGAAATTGAACTTTCTTTTGTCAAAAATCTTGCTGTGAACCAGTCATTGTCCTAGAGTCATAGATGAATTGTCTAAAGAAGTTTACAAGTCCAAGGATAGAGGTAGTTCTGTTGTGGAAGTTTGTTTGTTAGACTGAATGATGGCATTGACTTTATTTTGCCCTAATGGAATGCTAATGGCAGTGAGCTTGTATCTAGAGAATATTATCCCAGTATATCTAAAATCTGTATGTGATATTGGACCCATGCGCAGGCCGCAACCATTCTAATTTCTGCCCCCAAATGAATATGTCATCAGAAATATTTTTGTCCCCTTTACAACCTGCAATGACGCGTTTTTCACAATGATCAAATACATGAAATATTCCACAGATAAGATATCTGTAACAGTTTAGTCCTTCATAAATGACAATCATTGTTAAGTTGTTGTTTTCTCAACGTAGCATGATTTGATCATAACCCTCAAAGATACCGATCTTAGTTAAAACTTTAGCCTCTGTCAGTACAAATAAAATTTCTTTTTGTTTTGGAATTGGATGTTTCTCACTCCTGACTATCATATTTTGTACAGACACATGTCTCCATTTGACGCAAACAATTGGGGTTAACCATCTTGTATGACCAGTAGCTGGTTAAATGATGTCAAACTGAAAAAAGAAGAGATGTTTTCTGATATGGTATGGATGACGATTCAGTAGTTGCTGAAGTAGTGTGAAGCTTTAATCAATATTTAACTTGAGCTCCAATATTTTTAGAAATCCACCCCCCTAAAAGACGTTTAGATGGTGACTAATAATTTTCTGCACAGATAGATGAGCACTGCCATTATTTGAAAAAGGCAGATCTAATGCTTGACGACCCTTAGGTGTGCTGATAGTTTTGTTTATTGAATTAATAATTCTAGTGGGTACTCCAGCTTAACTTTGGGCTCTTTGTCTTGTAACCTTTTGAAAAATGACCTACGATACCGCTCTTATGACACTTTTTGTCGCATGATCACCGCATGCTACATTGACTCCAAAGGCTGATGCTTTATTCTTTTTTAGTGTTCGGTATTGTGGTCTTCAGCAAGAGACTTATTCAAGAAAGGATTTTCCATTAATTTACATTGTAACTCAGCTAACTAACAAACGTCCCATTTCAATAATCTAAGTGAGGTTCAAATATCTGTCAATGAGGAGATTCGTACATAATTTTACGTTGTCTGTATTAGTGATTACTATGTTCCTGATTTGGTTTTTATTTTCTCCTCCTTTTTTGCAGTTTATAGAGAGTTGTCCAAAGCAGGTTATGAACTGGTTTATAACTGTCCACAGTTGCAATTAGTGCTACTGTGAAAAGTTGCAAGGCAGCCATAATCCAAAAGGATATTTCCACGCATGAGATCTGTGTCCAACAGAGTTACTGAAAGGCAAGGCAAAAGGAGTTCAAATTGAAATGACCCTAAAAAAATCTATAAAAGTGACGAGCCAATGTAACAAAATTCGTAAAATTCGAAAGGACATTCAAATAGATTTCCTCCTTGGTTGCAGTCCTTGAAACCGCCTAACGAATGTAACCAAAGTCACAGGAAAACCTCTAGTCTGATCATTAACAATCGACTATTGTTTAACATAAGGTATTAGATCCAGTCCACCGGAAAAGGCATCATTTTCAAAGTCTCAAACTGAGAATACTAAAAAGTACAAAGCAAATCATATTGTTTAAAAAAACCAGGAAGAAATTTTTCGACATTTGAGACCAGTTCCAATCTAAAGAATAGTAAAATTACACAATAACAGTTTATTTAGACCATGAAGATTTTAGCAAGAAATGGAGATGAAAATGATCAATTTCGTAAACAAAGATAGCATGATGAATACCCCCAGAGAAAGCACATTGAAAACCCCACGATTCACATTAGCAAAGAATAGTTTTTTCTACGCCAGATGAATTATCATGAGTTAAATGGTTTTTGTTTGTTACTTTTCTGATTGACTTCCACTTGCATTATTTTTTAAATAGTATACTTACTTAATATTCATCTGTTTTCGGTCAAACTTCGATAGCAAACGAGAAGACCCAACGACACAAAAGTATAAACACAATAAAAATGCAAACTGTGTTAACAAATTTGTCAACAAATGAAATTTCTTCAAAGCCTAAATTTCACGAAAAATCTCCGAAAAGTTTCATCGACAAATCTAAACCCTTAAATCACAAAATCTCTAAACTACTACTTGCTAAAGTTAAATTTACAGCAAGAACGTATAGAAACCTAGCCAGGCAATGCAAAAGAAATGTAGTCATTAAATTCGGGATCTATAAACGTTTGTAAACAACAGTAAAAGCCGCTGTTATCCAGCAGAACTCTTTTAAAGTGAATGAACCTAAAAACTCGTCGGAGCTATGCATGTAAAGTAATTTAGTATGGATCAAAAGAATAAGCAACTTCTCTGCAACAAATCCTGCAAAACTTGAGATTTTTCACGCAATATGAACAAGTAAACTACCAAAATTCATAAAATCATAAAGTCATAAAGGTCGATATATCTCAATATTTGTCAACAAAGAAAAATCACTTCTTCAAACTCAAATGGAAAAATATGAATAGGTTACCTTAACATTTGTTATATTAAATAAAACGTCATATGTTGCTTTATTTGGACTATTTGATGTTCTTTTACAATTTGTTAATTTTACTTAATATCAACTTCCATATGAGACGGTGCTATCTAGCTTCAGCTTTGTGACATTTGTCATCTCCTATAGATTTTGTTGGAAGCCATCCTTTCCTTTACTACATGTCATATTAGTTGGTCTTTTAAGATCTTTATTTCATTTATGAGCTCGTTCAAACTCAACAGATTTATAAATAAGAGATAGCTCTTAGAACACCTAGCAAATGGGGAACAAAAAAGCAGCATTAATACCAAAGGTCGATTTGGTCATTGAAACAGTAATGCAAAAAATTAAAACCTCACAGACAGAAAAAGGCAAAATCTACCCTAACTATGATTATGATTTTTCTTCTCTTTCATCATTAATCCAAATAATGATATAGCCAACTTTCTACAATCAAAGACAGAAGGTTGTCTGATTTACCGTTGCGCATTCATATGTGGATATTCATTAGCTTTGCGAACATAAGGCTGCGAACAGTCCTTTCCCAGTTTTAACGGTCAACACAAAACGCTTTAATGTGTTAAGAAATTCACTATCAATATTTGTATTAGTGTATATTTTCTGGTCGCTTGAGATTGTCAGCACGTATACTTTAACATGTTTAAATAAATCTGTTTCAAATATATCATTCAGGGTAATAGAGTCTAAGGACTGACCAAAGGGTGTGGTCGACCCTTTTGTGAAGTCCAGCTGACCCATCTGGTAGCACCTGGTTGGTTCTCTACTCAGGGTTGCGAGTGATGGGCAGCGGCAGACCCATCAGGAAACTGGTTGGGAAGGCGGATGAGTTACTACCTTAGAAGGCAATGGTTGCAAGAATGCAGCTGACCTCCTGCGAACAGAGGTGGTGATCCCTAGAAGCTTACCCAGCAGAAGATATTCTCAAACCATTGCTTTTGTGTGCCAAGAATATTCATAATAATCCACAGTTTAAGAATAAAAGTGAACGGAGTGAAGGGGGGCACTTTCTTGAGAAATGTTTTCTCGTCCGGTAAGCATCTTCCGGGCCTCAAAGGACACCGGACTGTTGTCAATCAACTGAGGCCATCTCGAACAGGAAGAAAGACAATCACAATTGGCACACAGAATGTATCAAAGTGAGGAGTTGGAAAATATCTAGCAAGAGATGACAAAACTTGTCATAAACATCCTTGGTGTGTGTGAAACTAGATGGAAAAGCACCGGCGACTTTGTAAGTGAAGAACTTCGTATAAAATATTCGAGGGTTTCGGGGTGGTAATAAAAAGCATGAAAGAGAAGTTAGACTTATGCTTGCTAAAGAAATTGCAACATGTGTTTTAGGATACTGGCAGGTATCAGACACAGTATTACTGAGTCAATTTTATTGCCTTGTTGAAGAAATCTGGAACAATAGAATCAAACCATTAGTTTAATGTGTCATCTAGTTAAACTTATTCTAAAGATCATCAACCAAAAAGCTCGTGGGAAAATCAAACAAGAAATAGGTGAAGAACAGTGTGAGTTTATTAAGGATGCTGGTACCACATATGCTATGTTTATTGTACCAGTGTTGTCTGAAAAAGCAATAAAAATGTAGAGGAATTTGTATATGCGTTTTAAAGCTTACATCAAGGCATTTGCTAAGGGTACGAAAAGCTTTTTATTGACCTGGAAGGATTAGACCTGGATGGGAAGGATTTGCATTTTATAAGTAACCTTTACCTGGAGCAAATAAATTATACGACACTTGATAACGAGATGAGTAATTACATGAAGATATAAGACGAGAAAGACAAAGATGTGTATTTTCACATGATTTGTCCAAGGTTTATAACAAAAAGAGTTTTTGAGGATTGGAAGATTTGAAAGTTTTTTCTGTAGGAGTTCATAATTATAATAATGTATGTTTTGCATATCCAGCTCTAATTGCAGGCTCTGAACAAGGTTTACAGACATATAAAACTATATAGACTATATAAAAAAGTAGAGCAAAGTGGAAGGAAAGGACTTGAAATACCTCTTTGAAAAACTGATATGCATGGCAATAAGTAAGAAGAAAAGTCAAAGATGAAAGTTGTTTGTCGGAAATGACCTCATACAGCAAGTTGATTAATTCATTTAGGTACGTAGTTGTATAATAGAGAATGGAAAGTGTGATTTGGAAATCAGGATGCAGAAAAGACAAGGGAAGACCTTGAAGCATCGCAAAATGCCAATGGTTACATAGGAGAGGGCATTTCAATGCCATGTGTCATCTACTTTGTTATATGGTTGTGAATGCATGATGTTGCCACCATCAATGGAAAAGAAACTGGAATCTGTTGAAATGCAGTTTTGCTGAGAATATCATGGGTATATTATCCATCAGCTAAGAAAGTTATGAAGTAAGCTGGAACAGAAAGATGCCTGATATAAAGACTCCTTGAAAGGGAGATAAGGTTTATTACGAGAAAGGAAGGGCTAGAAAATCTTACTCTTACAGGGCGTGTTGAAGGTGAAAAAAGCAGAGAAAAACAGAGATTCACATACTTAGGGAGTTTTAGATGCTATATCAAGAAATGAGAATCTGCAAGAGAGCAATAATTGAAGATTTATTACAATGATAGAAAAAATAGTGGAAAGCCATAGTCGGAAACGAATGGATATGACACCTAAAGAAGGAGACTTCGATAGATAGATAGATAGATAGATAGATAGATAGATAGATAGAGATAGATAGATAGATAGATAGAGATAGATAGATAGAGAGAGAGAGAGAGAGAGAGAGAGAGAGAGAGAGAGAGAGAGAGAGATAGAGAGAGAGATAGATAGAGAGAGAGAGAGAGA